>JAULBS010124844.1:0-13859 GCA_032355785.1 Symmetromphalus regularis | reverse complement strand
GTCTTTTATATGCACCGTCCCATAGACAGGACTGCACATACCACGGCCTTTGATAAACCAGTTGTGGACCACTGGTTTAGTGTTTTCTTATTACTTCATCATAAAGAAAGTCTTGTTTGTTTAACAATACCCCAGCTCGTAGTTTATTCTGTGGCTATTAGGTGTCAGATATGGTGTTTAGTGACTTGTGGTCTTTAGAGGAAACCATCTCCCTCCATATATGCGTAGCCTACTCTTTCTGATTAACAGCAAGGAATCTTTTATATGCACTTTCACAGAGACAGTATAGTACATACCAAGGCCTTTGATAAACCAGTTATCAGTGTAAGTGGTATAAACCTACCCACTGACCCTTGCAGAGCACTCTAGGTTGAAAACAGTGTCAAGATAAACTTCAATTATAAATGCATTCGCTTAAAGGTAACATATTTCCAATAATTACATCTTTTAGACTTAAATATACCTTTAATTATGTTTTGTTTAAACATACATTTTGGCACATGTAATCTGGATTTCTCACAGCTTAAAAATATTTTGTATGTGAATCATTAAATACAAATACACATAACTCAGAAATAACCCACTGGCTTTAAATTGAAGAAGCATGATCATAATTAATTTACTTTTAATCCTTGTTAATATGTACACCAGTAGTCTGTAAACCCAAACTGGTTGACATAAACAAAATTTGCACTCCATAAACTGATACATTAATCCATGTATTTAGTTTCCAGAAATGTATGGTCATAATCCAAAACAAAATATATATATACAGTATGTCTTAAAAGTAATTTGTTCCGTTTGACCTGAGACTACAGTAAATAACTATAAATAAAACAAATCTTTCAATCATAAACAAAAGATTAACATGCACTGTATTTATTAAACTTGCCAATTTAGATCAATTATACAATCAACACAAATCATGCTAGAGAACATACCCATTCAAAAGTTTAGTAATTGCAGCACAGATTTTTTCATACATAATATATATACATACATAAAGTGTGTGTGTGTGTGCTTTCTTATACACACACACACACACAAACACACACACAGTATAACCTCAATTTATCGCCATCCCCACCCCCCCAATTTAATGCCAACATCACTGTGTTAGTTGTCATAGCAGTGATTCAGCAGTTCAAAGAAGTAGCAGTACAAGACAAAAAGCCGCTTTGATGATCAAGTGACAATAATGTTTGGTGGCGCATCCTTGGCACCCTCACTTTAACGTCAACTCGATATAATGCCAAAATCACATTGGTATGACAGTAGATGGTAAATCGAGGTTATACTGTATATATATTAGAATGTTTATGTTTTTTCTGTATATAACATAACCTTGAGTAGAAGAAAACATCAGAAAGCATGCCATCACAAACCACCATGCTTTGCCCTACCTTTAAGTAAAGACTAATTATTACAATTACAGACATATACACAAACAAGGGGCAGATTTAAACCTTGGGAGCCCGTGGCACTTCAGGTTCTGGAGCCCCTCAACATAGAAATTAAATTACCTTACACATTTAAAAATGAATGACTAGAACTCATTTTATAATTATAACATTTTTTATAAAGGAAGTCCTTAGTCTGGGGGGCCCCTGTGGCAGTGGGCCAAGGGCAATTGGCCCCTCTGCCCCCTTATAAATCTGGCCCTGCAAACAACATCTATTTTCATATGATCCACAGCATTTTAACACATTTCCACTTTGAAACCTGTACGAAATACATGTATATTGTACATGTATATCAGATATTAACTAAATATGAGGGATCATTTTATGAACATTCATAATTTAAATCCATAATCTTATGAGTATGTAGAAGGCATGTGATAATGAACATACAAAAATTCTTCTCAAAGGACAATCAACACACTTGAACATTATAATTTGTGATTAAATTATTACATCATAAAAAAAAAAAATATGTTTTTGAAAAGGGCTTATCACCATGGTAAAAATAATTAACAATAATAATATATATATATGTATTAACATGTATTATAAAATATATGGGTATTTTGTTTATTCTAGATAACACAATTCTTTTTTATTAACTAAATAAATCAGAAGTTTTTGTTAGTGTTTGATTTTGTTCTGTTCTGGTATTATCCAAGGCCATTGGAATGGTGGGGGTGGGGGGGAGGGACACTGGGGGCTTTAGCCCCACCCCCATAATTCCCATAAATATGTTCCCTATTGATCGTTGAATTATTCACCAGCAAATTCTGATGTTCAGAAATGGGAGCAGCCACCTCAATATGAATTTCTTTCCAACACCTCTGTTATCAGATAGTATTCTAAACAGATCTATCAAGTATTATCAGACAGTGTAAGTATTGTAAACAAATCTATCAGGTCTACAAGTATGTGAAAACAAAGTTTACCATTCAAAAGCCTGTTAAGGCACAAACACTACCAGATATTATGAGATAATATAAAGTCCTTACTTCATGAATAGTAAACTTAAGTAAAAGGACTAAGATAAAAAAATTAATGTAACTATACTGAATAACAAAAGAAACGCAAATGTTTGTTTAGATACAGTTTTAACAAATTAGATGAAAAATTCATAAAACCATAAAACTCATGCTGCGTACGTTTTACACTTCTCTGCACATGCCTCCAGTAAGCAAAACAGCCAATGTCTAAATATTATTAACTTTTATTCAATCAAACATTGCAAATTAAATATGCATTTCTTTTGCTGTTCAGTATGGTACTATACTGGCTGAAAAAGAACATTTATAAATTAAAATACAAAAGATGGCAAACAGACCTAACACTAACACTTTTCCAAAATGGCTTCAATAATACATGCATCAATGTTTACATATGTATGTAATAACAATGCAAATGTATTAAAATAAAATGATGATTCCAAGAAACCTAACTGTTTATTAGCTCTTCTTTTCATACTCAAGAATCAAGATGACAAACCATCCACAGATCTATCCTTTCAGTTATTATAAAACTTGTGTTTACAATTGAAGTGTACACCTTACATCTCCATTACATCCTTGTTTATGCCAGCATCTGACCACTGACCTTATTTGCATGTTAACAGACTCAGCTCACAGCTGGTTGAATAAACATGACAATTTCTACATAAATTCATCTTAAAGGACCAGCATCACATTTGAACACTGACAAAAACTTATTTTTTAATTTTTGTTCTTACACAAAACTATTGCTGCTCATGTTAAAACACAATCACACACAAAGTTTGTAAATATTTATTAGTTATCAATGAAAAGTAATTAATTCAACATGGTAATCGTACTGTGACACAATAAGTATACAATGTCTGTCGAGATGGTGCTAGAACAATAAAGTGAGAAAATCTAGGTCTAACAGAACTATAGAATTACACAATGCCATGTAAGAATTTACATTCAAACCAAAGTGAAAGAGAATTTTTGAAAGTGATAGAAAATGAGAGATCACTCCGTAAACAAATAACAAATATTAACATGCAAATGGTTTCTATCACTATTGTGGCCAGTTCGTTTCATGTAGTGCAGGAGAATTTGAAATGAAAATTCCAATAACAATGCATCTGCTAAATTCTGATAAACTGTTGTAATTTTTGTAATATTTAAAGTTTACTAATACAAAAATGTATACTAATGTGATGCTTGGAATTTTAATTTAATAGCTACTACTTATAACAAATACCAATCCCAACTATAACTGATAATTATAAATTTATTTTAACCCTTTCCTTATCTCACTATTCTCTTATACTATAATAATCTCTTTTAACATTTTATTTTAGGCATATTTTCTGTTTATTAAACAAGCATAATATATAAACAGGGTTTAAGCTTGACCATAAAAACTTAGCAATTTGGCTAATTGTGTCAGAAATTCTGTAGCCAAATTTTGTTTCAGTTAGCCAAATAAACTGAACAAAATTAAGGTGCTTTAACTCATACCGAATGAATCATAAATAACTAAAAAGGCCGAGTTATTTTGACTGACAAAGCTACTGAGTTTGAGCTCTTCCAATGGTGTCTGAATGAACTATGTATGTGCGCATAAAAAGGCGCAGACACAGCAAGTAGTATTTAGATGGTTCACTGACCAATTAAAGGTGGGAATTACACAAGTAACAAGGAAGTAGAGAGTCAAACCAGTGGTAGATCAAAAGTGACACGCAATTTTCAAATTAGCTGTTTGGCGATTTAATAATCCAGCAGATTTGCCAAATTCCATTTTAATTCGCATTTGGCAAATTATCAAACAACAGCTTAAACCCTGATAAATACATCAGGGATAGAAATTAATGCTCGCCCCCTCGTCTGAGGCAAATAAAAATCCCTGGTGGTGAGTAAATCCTTACTGAAGCTAGTCCCACAGGCCAGCAGATATTTTTTTTTCCAATCTTGTATTACAAATTTTTATTATTTTGAGATAGTAGTTGTCAGTGATAATTTGTCGATCAAACCCATATATTATACACCACCTTCTAAAAGACTTCCCTAAAATAAAATAATAAAAACTTACTTGCACCAATACGATTTGTCTTCTCAATATGAACAACACTTTACATCTGTAATTCATGTTATGGATCAACCCAATCTTAAAATTAAAATGGGGGACTAGTGATTTTTCGTAGGGACGAATAACTTTTTAGGCTACAAGTCCCCCTGGCAAATGAAAATAATTTCTTAATTTCTACCCCTGTACATGTAGACATATTGATGTATATGTGCTAAATAGTGCACACCCTTGTTAACATTGAAACTCTTATTACATAAGCTAGTTATAATTTCTAAAACCCAGCCCAAATAATGATAAATATGACAATTTTGGGGATTATTATGTGTGTTCAGTTTATTAGTAATACAACATATGGGTTCTACATTTTTTGTTACTTCTACTTCCACATAACTAAAAATTATAAATCTTACCGTCGCTCATAAAAGCGAGATCTGAAATTGGAAAAGCTATTTTCATACAACAGATCAGAAATATTTAAATTAAACATTAACATGTCAAACAATACATCTGTGTATAATAATTGGAAACAATGTTAGGTCCAAACAGGGCAGTACCATACACCTTTTTACACTCATACAATTTTTCTTTCACAATAAGGCAATAATTTTATCATTCATTTCACAAACCTGCTGACCCTACTTTTGCTAAATTAAAATAAAATTAAAAGTGAAAATTCACACTTATTTTATTTTTGCTAATTGTCCTGAAGGCTAAAAAAGATTTTTTTTTTTTTTAATGCACCTTTGTTGGATTCCTGCAATACTACAAGCAAGTGTCAAAGCATGCACAAATATATTGTATCTAAAAGCATACCATATTTTAACTACCATACTGTCGTCCATAGGCCATATGGGTGCACTGCCCAGCGTTTAAACAAAAACATTAAATTTACACTTTGAAGTTGAATAATTTCTTTTCATAGGGGATTAATATAGAAGTATGCAGGCATATAACCAGTTGAATAAGTAAAATTGGTAAAACTGATTTTATACCAAATTTTATTTTACCCTACCAAAACATTTTGTAACTTTTATTATTTTTTTCTTCCTCCTATCCTATTTTTATGGGGCCCTTGTTTGAGAAACAATTTTTTTTTTTTAAACTCTGACCTAAAGATATATTTTCATGTATAGCTTTAGTTTGGGTCAATGTAAAAAAGGTAAACGTTTTTTTTTAAATAACAAAAAGAAAAAAAAAAGCTTTTAAAAGTAATTTAACAATTATTTATGACATTAATTGCACTTTACAGCTAATGTCTCAGAGGTTCACCAATTATAGTCAATTAAAAAAAATAAAAAAACATCATTTGTTTGATAAACACTGTTATTAGATGATAAACATACAGTACATTTGCAACATATGGTCAACATGAGAAACCTGCACTTTCCAATAAACTGGATACAATACAACATATTTTATTAAATGGGGAAGGGGTAGAGAAAATTCACTTTGTAAAATAGTGTAAAAGTTTATGTTGTACAATACAGACATACACATGAATATATTTGACAGTCACAGTGTGTGATGTAATGAAAGTCTGGAAATAAATGGCTGGTCATGGACATTGACCGGTACAAATTTGTTATTTTGGAAGATTTGACAGTCACAAAGTTAATTGTGTCGGTAATTTTGCCTGACACTCATGTTTTAACTTTTGGCAAAAATAACATTTCTGTATAAAGTCAGCTTCATGCAGTTTGTGTCTGTTGAATAAATTGGGGATAATTAAATAATAAACACCATATACCATAAAAACTGAATTGTGTATTTTGTTTAAATTGTTCATATTAAATTGTGTGTTAGAAATATTTTCTTTAATGTCTGGCACAAATTGACTGATGCTGGACATTTTGACCAGCTGAACTAAAATAATTATTTCCAGGCATGTGGTGTGGTGTGTAGGCCTACATGTAATAAAAATAACATTCAAACTGTCAACACAGTAAATCAAAACAAGATTATGGGTCACATTTGGATAAGCCACTTTGTCATTCTATTAACATGTCACACGCATGAATTAACCATCTGCATAATGGCAACAATAACTACTGGTATATTCCATGTTTCTAAATCATGTTTTAAAATCTCTACCAGAATACTGTTTTTGAAAAACATCTGGAATGAAAAGTTACACTCTTCAAAATTCTGAAATGACACTAGTCTTCATATTTATGTAAATTCCCCATTTCAAGCAATAAAAATAATCACTGTTCAGCCATTTTGTAATTATATAAACATTAATTAAACAAAAATGGTTTATGTTATACAGAATTAGGCTTTCTCAGGCAAAAAACAATGTGCTATTACTGCTTTTCTTCATGTGTGTGCATATTTTGGTGCTTATGTCCAATTAAGGTTCAAACACACTGTCCTGGACATACTGATCAGCTTCCTGTGCTGTTTGTTCAGGACAGAGATTGGAGTTAAAAGGAGATAAGAAACCCACTGCTGCCACACTAATGCAGGAAGGGATGTTTTATATGCACTATCCCACAGACAGGATAGCACAAACCATGCCCTTTGACAAACCAGTTGTGGACCTTTGGTTGGTATAAGTAATGTACACCTATCCACTGAGCCTTGTGGACCAATCACTTTGGATTGGAGCTGGTGCCTTGACTGTTATTTGTTCCTGATACCTACCAGTTGATATGTATCGAGATGATATACATTTCAAATAATACTGTAATGCAGCATGGGAATTTAGAGAAGGGGTATGCTGCATCAAAAAATTGTTGTCACAATGTCTCAACAGTAATGAGTGAAGAGATTTCTAACCTTGTCATGGCATCTGCATCCAGAGCGTAATTTTTTTTTAATGAATGTTCACGGAGCCTGAGCAGACACACTAATAGTTTATAGTGGGACATTTCTGTTGATGTACTGATACTTGTTACATTTTCCATGAGAAACGAAGTTAAATCAATTAATTTGTAAGTCATGCTAGTAAAGCTTGCCTCAGAACAAGATAAACGGGTCTTGGGTTTTGTGACTGAAACATGTTTTGATGTCACATGTCACAAGGGACATAGTAATTTAGTCAGTTACGTATTCACTGTCAACTAAAGTTTTGTCACTTTTGTTCAAATTTTGAGTTTGTAACTTGATTTAGAATCCTGGATTTGTCAGCAAGTAAAATATTGTGAGATCAGGTCTCTTTATTTTGTTGTCACAGACAAAAACATCAAAAAGACATATTGAAAATTAATGTTCTTTAATGTTTTTTTAAATATCATGCTCTTCATAATGAATAGAAGCTCACTGTGTCTTTTGTTACCTATGAGTGTGACAAATTTTTTTTTTATCACAGTTAATCACAAATAACACAACAAAGACAGTTCACTATTTGATGCACATGTGCAGTTCATTTCATTTTATGTTCAATAAATACTTGTGACTAACCAATTAAAACTCTTTCATTGTTGTTTTTATACAGTTCTTTATTGTGTGTGTGTGTGTGTGTGTGAAAAATAAAATGTTTAAGCAAGGTATTAATGAACTTTAGGTGAGTATCAAACTAATTTGATTTTTGAGGATGGATTCAGGAGAGCATCTTTTGACAGTGGTACATAATATTATGTTAAAGAAACGACACTGTTGTATTTCAAGTCAAGGTCTCAAACTGGACAAGGATTAATCAAGAAAGCCACGATGACTCTAAAAGTCAATGGCCTGTTCTACATCCAATTAAAAATAAGCTGCAATACTAGTGCGTGATCAAAGTTAAATAGTTATATATAGTGAGATAAAACCTGTTATATTGATAACAATATGTGAGACAAGAATTTCTTGAAATCTTGTTACAAAATTATGTCTCCCTTTCGATTAGACAAGCTTCTGTTTATCAGCCCTCAAGATCTCGATTAGACAAGCTTCTTTTTATCACTCCTCAAGATTCTCTATTAGATAAGCTTCTTTTTATCTGCCCTCAAGAACTCGATTAGACGAGCTTCTATTTATCAGCCCTTGAGATCTTGATTAGACAAGCTTCTTTTTATCACTATATCAGCCTCAAGATGTCGATTAGACAAGATTCTCTTTATCAGCCCTAAAGATCTTGATTAGACAAGCTTCTTTTTATCAGCCCTCAAGATCTCGATTAGACAAGCTTCATTTTATCAGCTCTGAAGATTCTCGATTAGACAAGCTTCTTTTTATCAGCCCTTGAGATCTCGATTAGACAAGCTTCTTTTTATCAGCCCTCAAGATTCTCGATTAGACAAGCTTCTTTTTATCAGCCATTGAGATCTCGATTAGACAAGTTTCTTTTTATCAGCCCTCAAGATCTCGATTAGACAAGCTTCTTTTTATCAGCCCTCAAAATCTATGGTTGCTACATGTATCAACAATGTCACCATAAAAACTACTCGAAAATTGGTTCACAACAGTATTTTATTACATTTAAATTATGTAGTATACTCATTTTTAATTGCCATCACACAGATGCATCAAAGTTGTCCACGTTATAAGAACTGTTTTATGGTGAGCATATTCAACTTGAATATACACAAGAAGATAGTTTACTGAAGGTAAACAAATTACAAATAAAAGAGAACATATTCTGCAGGCAATTAAATATAACAAACTACTTTGTTACACTATAATGCCAAATTATATTAGTGTACTCAACACTATAACCCAAATAAAATGATATACATGTACCCAACCCCTGAAATTGTCCACAGCAATCGGCAATGAAGTGAAGATTGGCATCGAGATTTTCATTCGCCGCGGCACTTTTTTGGCCGCAGACTATTTTTTTTTCAAGGTTTATTTTTTTCTTATTATTAAAAATATAGTATACTTTGTAAATGCTAAAACTGCCATGGACACTATTTTTCCACAGCATTTATTTTCCCATGCAAATTTTTTTAATTGCAAGAGTTTGTACCTCAGTATATCATGGTATGATATTAAGTGAAACAACAGTCACAGTGACCTAATTTTGTTACATAACAAATGGGTGTATATCAGTTAACCAAATTTGTTTACTGTCAGCCAAAATGGCCTAAACAAGGTCACAGATATATTATATTACTGGTTAATCTAAATAAAATGTTATATCATATATTATAAAGGGAAAGAAGTTTTTCTGTCGATAGAGAGACATAAATATTATTATGTGTAAAAGTAACAAAACACTAACAAAATGTGTCACTATGTTATTGATAAATATGTCATTCTGTTGTATTACCAGAGGAAATAGAATCATAGTTTAAATGAATTACGATGACGAGACAGTCTAATTCTAGGCCTACCAATTTCTCAGAAATAATAATTCTACTTCTGAATGGGAAAACACAATGACAAAAATATTTTAATCATTTCAGGGGTCGAAATTCATTTTCTGAGGGGCACGGTCACGTATATATATCAAGAGAATAAAATCAAATGTAAAACTTCTTCTTAGGGCATGACAGTAAAAGTGTGTTGCCATCATGATTTTCGACCTGTAAACTTTTAACCATTAAATCATACATACTTTTTGGAAAATAACAGCACGTACAATGTACTTGTACTTACCCTCTGTTTAAATACAATGGTGTGGATGTAGGTAATTGCAGGGAACTATAGACATGAAACTAAAACATTATTTTCAAGTTTCAAGGAAATAGGTGTTTAAGACACTCAGTGACACATCTTTAATTACGTAACTGTGTAGACCTGGTGAAACAAATTTAAACTTCTATTTATTTATTATATCCCCAGACCTATAATTGTATACTGCAGAAAATGTTTTAATAAATTTTAAAAACACTAATTACATGTCTATAATTTGATAAGGGCTTATTCACAAGATAAGATTATTTTCCAGAACTGAAGTGTGTTTTCAAAAAACCTGCTACATCCAACATTTGGGTATATGACAATAATCACATATTATTAGATAGTTTGTCAAAGTGGCTTTAAAACAACCCTAAAAAGATCAAAATGACAAAATTGTTACACGTTGAAATGGCCCTGCTGATAATCAAAATGACCACTATTACAATTGTCAAAATAACCAGTTAGAAAATTAAAACAAATGGATACTTTACAAAAATACAATAGTATTTGGAAGCTACACCTACATGTATTGTGAAAACACTATTTAAATTTTTTATAAAAATGTTCCTATTCGTACAGAGTACTAATTTTTAAACACACAAATCAGTATGCACAAAATGTCAATTTTGTTCAAGATTTCAATCAAAATTTCAATAATTAATTTAAATATGTACAATGACCGTGACATCTTCTCCTTCAAGCATATATATACTGTGTACAAACAGAAAAATGTTAAAAACTGAATGACCCCTATATGGGCCCTAAATAGTATGATTGAATCAAGATGTAACATACCTCATTTGTGGTTTCTGTGGGGTACTGTGAACTTCTGGAGTTGCGAAGAAGGAACATAATGATGAGTCTGAGCCTGAATCTGATGGTGTGGTTACCAACCCACTGTCACCTTCAGAGAAACCTCGCCTACGAGTACAACCCTCCAGAGATCGGCTACGTCGACAGGTGTTTCCTGTTTCTGGCTTTCTGCGTGTTTGAATGGGAGCCAAGGGAACAGGATCGGTTGGTTGTTCAGATGGTTCTTTATTCTCCTCTTCATCTTTGGCTTCAAGGTCATCATTAGAGTCAATTCTGAAGGTGACTTTAGAGGCCATTGGTTGCTGCTCTGTCATGAAGTAGGCCAGTACAAATGAAATAATTCCCCCAATTCTGAAATTCTGAAAGCACATTGAGTAATAAAACATTCTTGCTATGTAAATGCAAATGTAAATAAGAACAGGCAAATTTTAAAAATTACTTTAGAGACTGTTTATTCGTGGTTCGTGTATATATATATATTTCAAATGGTTTAATTTTTCTGAACTTTAAAGTAGTAATTTGGCTAATTTTTCAGGACTTTTTTTTACCCTTTTCTATGAGTCTAAATATATTAATTGGAAACAAATGTTTGTTGAATGACACCCCAGCACATTATTTATTAAAAGCTATATCAAGACAAAATAGAATAACTATTGAGACTTGAGTCTTTCCTGCTAAACAGTTGACCAATGGCAGTTGAGCTCATTATAATTATCGTTGCATGAAGGTGTTGTTTTTAGCATCAAACCAGAAGGCATCTGAAGCGATTATTAATAAATTTCACCAAAACATGGATTTTTTTAAACAGATAAATACAAAAAATAGAAATTTTCATGACTTTCCAGGAGGTTAATTGATTTCTCCAGTTTTAAACACTTTCCAGGGAGAATATTTTTAAGCACTATCCAGGGTGAATATTTTTAAGCACTTTCCAGGGTGCATGCGAACCCAGTTATTACTGGTTTGATCTGATTAAGCCAGCACAAAAGTAATTCCACCAATTTGGAATGTATTAATTTATAAGTATTTATACAGCTTAACACTTTGATCTCAAAAGGCAATTAATGCAGCATAACATCCAAAAACGAACATAAACCATGCAATATTTCACAGTGCATAAATGTTTTATTTAAAGTTAAATTTATTTTAGTCGCAGTGCTCCTACTGTTCAAGCTCAGAATAACGACTTCAAGGCCTAAATTTTATGAAATAGCCTAGTTGTTGATTATTTTGATATATACAATAAAAACTAAATTAACAAAACTGCATCTGAGAGCATCATTTGATTACATTAAGGCCAAATAAAAAATAAAAAAGAGTTGGAATCTCCGCCCATACATGAAAAATGTGCCTGCCACTTAATTTAAAAAAAAAAAAATTTAATTGTTAAAAATGCATTGGGATAGCAGCAATTCAACTTTCATAAGCACCAAAATGGGCTAAACCATCACTGGAAGGCATTTGTGAAGACTTTTAGCAATTTTGTTAATGGTTTGAATGAAAACATAGTCATGTGTTCATCAATGACATGTAACATCCTTTATTCAGTCAGTTTAGGGTGTAGTCAAATCAAACTTCATGTCGTTCCATTACATTCACGATCTATGATATCAAGGGTGGACCAGGGAGTGGGATGTTGCTCAAACAGTAGTGTCTGCATATGAAGCATCGATCCTTCTCAGTGGTCCACAACTGGTTTATCAAAGGCTGTGGTATGTGATGTGCTGTCTGTGGGACAGTGCACATAAAAGACACTGACCCCTTGCTGCTTATCGGAAAGAGTAGCCCAAGTGGCGGCAGTCGGTTTCCTCTAAATAAATGTCAGAATGACCATATGACTGACGTCCAATATCAATATCAATGTGCTCTAGAGGCGTGTTAAATAAAACAAACTTTACTTTACAAGGGTGGATAATGTTTGCTATGGAATTGCCAGCTCTGTACCTAGCCTCTAGGGTTTTATAAAGGTTTTCAATGGGGAAAAAAACACTCCTACCCTGATTTGTGTGATCAAAACAAAAGCTTGAAAAGGTCAATCACCAACTTTTTTGTTAGTATTATTTGGCCTAAGCACAACTTTGGATTTACTGAGATAAAAACGTATTTTTTAAAAGACATATATTGCATGACACTGTACACTATAACAAACATATAAAATATATAAAAATTTAAAATAATTACCAGCATTTTTCGTTCATGCTGATATTTTACATTTTTACGATTTCTTAAAAAATAATAATTATAATACGATCGCCAAACAATGTCTGGTTGATCATGATAGCTTACCAGTTACCAGAGGTTCCCACCAATTAATAGCAAGAAAGAAATCATATCCTTGTTTTTGCAACCTTCTCCAAATGAGTTCTTAGAAATGCTATCACTGACAACAATCCTGCAGCCTACATTGCATGAATGAAACGGAACTGTTTAAAACCGGAAGTAACTGAAATCACAAGAAAAAAAATATAGTCGCGATGGACGATTTACCGTATATTTCATAAATAATAAAAAATATATATACTTTTCTTACTTGATTGTTTATTAAAAGTATTATAGCTCACATAATTTTAAACTTTTAATTGTGATCTTTCTGGCATATTTGGTTACATTCTTTTTTAAAGAATGAACTTATCAGGGGCGGGACCACACGATTATATTTCGCGTTACTGGAAGTGGAACACCAGCGTTTCTCAGTTGAAAAATAAGTGCCAAAAGGACAAACAACTGTCTTTCAAACCTTTTGCAATATGTATATTTCACTTCATAACTTTTTGGATTATATGTGGTTGCTAAGTAACAAAAATCGTAACTGAAAAGTGCAAAAATAATCGGCGAAAAATGCATAAAAATTGTTTTGTTTTTTCACATAAAATTTGTGTTATTCAGTATCCCCGTCATGCCAAATTGAGTCCCATTAACAGGAACTGGCTACTGGCATGCGCAGTTGAGTCACATAGTACACTTAACGACATCAATGTTTACGTT
>JAULBS010124833.1:0-13859 GCA_032355785.1 Symmetromphalus regularis | reverse complement strand
GTCTACTGACGTTCAGGTCACACATATTAGTCTACTGACGTTCAGGTCACACATTAGTCTACTGACGTTCAGTCACACATATTAGTCTACTGACGTTCAGTCACACATATTAGTCTACTGACATTCAGTCACACATATTAGTCTACTGACATTCAGGTCACACATATTAGTCTACTGACGTTCAGTCACACATATTAGTCTACTGACGTTCAGGTCACACGTATTAGTCTACTGACGTTCAGGTCACACGTATTAAGTCTACTGACGTTCAGGTCACACGTATTAAGTCTACTGACGTTCAGGTCACACATATTAGTCTACTGACGTTCAGGTCACACGTATTAGTCTACTGACGTTCAGTCACACATATTAGTCTACTGACGTTCAGTCACACGTATTAGTCTACTGACATTCAGGTCACAGGTTCTATCTACTGATATGAACCAATCGCAGGTTCACTCAATATACACAAGAAAGATGGTAGATATTGTTTTCTTTTGTGTAATTCCCACTGCTGCCATTATGGCAATAGTAATTGTGTACACATAAACACAAAATACTAACAGTCTGTAACACAAATTACAAGTTTACATCATAATAAGTGAAAATTACCAAGTAAAAATCCATGTGGAAATCTGTGATACGTGTGCACAGATTATGATCGGCCTTCTTGACATAAATATGTTATACTGTTCATACAAGCAACCAGTGACGTGTTAATTCACATGGTTATAATAACCATTTCCTATTTATCATTCCATCAGTTGGAAGTTTGGAGTTTCTTTGACAGAAATATTCATTGAAGGAACAATAGCAGTGTTATGAATCCATTAACCATCTGTCCCACACAGTAGATTTTAATCTGTTAATGGAAAACATTTATTACTGGGATATGCAAGCCACTAGTTCAAGCATGGCTGGAGAATAACTGAACAGCAAAAGAAACAAATTTAATTTGCCATATTTGATTGAATAAAACTTAACCAAATTTTGAAGTTGGCTGGTTTGCTTACTGGAGGCATGTGCAGAAAAGTTTAAAGCATGCACAGAATGAATTTTATGGTTTTGTGAATTTTTCGTCTTAATTTGATTAAACTGGATCAGAACAAACATTTGCATTTCTCTAGCTGTTCTGTATATATGTGAACATTACAGATGGATACTTAAGTCATCAAATCAACAGTGCCATTATCACATTCAGAATCACATTATGATGAAAACCAAAGAACACCTTTGATGAGGCCATGATCAGGAAATTACTTGAAATTCATTTTAACTTGTGTGATGTATCCATGACAATTTCCTCCTTTTTTCTGTTTATTATTTTTATTTCATGTCTGTAAATAATTATTTTTCCTGTACCGATCAATTATCAGTTTGTGTCCATCATTACAGAACGTCCCAGTCACACATTTTAATATGCACATTTACAAATATATACAGTTTAGGTTTTGTAGTGTATATCTTTAGTATATAATTTAACAAATTTTGGCAGTTTGCACAAGTTGTGTAAAACAATGTTAATTTTAATTAATAATTAACATGCCAATTTTTGAAAAAATTACAGAATTAATTTTAGTGACTGTTAAATGTTCCAAATGACCAGTATTAATTTTGGTGACTGTTAAATGTTCCAAATGACTAGTTTGTATCTGACAGTATCCATGACAGGCCACAAGATTGATGTTTATTTTAGAGTAATACAAGATTTTCTTGTGCCACTGTAAGAAAAGGAATACGACTGCCAATTAATTTTTATCACAGTAATCATGCCGCCCTCCTACCTGCCAAAATTTAAAAAGAAATAACCCACCTACTCTATTTTATATGATGTCAATTATGTTATTGATGTACAGTATTAAAGCAATGGCTTGAAAATCACTGTAAAGTGCCCATTTGTTATCTTCATTTACTCTTTGTCTTTTTATTGGAGCCAATACGCGCATGATGATATACTTCTACATATATGTCAGTTTTATTCTGATAATTCAAAATAAATAATTCGAAATTAACTATCTGTACTTTTGCATATCATTAGAGTAATTTGTGTCTGCTTGCTGCATTTGTATATTTGTTTTTGTTTTGTCTATATATATATAGTAAATTTCTTTACATTCAGTGTATGCATATTGATGTACAGCAAAATCATCTTTCGATGGAATTTAATTCACTCGACATGGTAATTTCCTCCTATTCTAAATTGTTAAGCTGATACAGAATGTAGCATATATATATAATCATACTCTGATATTAGATAAAAATTTGAAATTTATATATATAGTGCAGTCTATCTAGAATCCAGTTTAAACTTATATTGTATATTTATGTTCATTTTATTATACAGAAACAAGATGAATTGTATCATGTATACATATCAAGTTTACTTTTGTTATAAATATTACACATCTCCAATAAAGTGCAATATATACCGGTAATAAACAATGAAATTGGAGTTTATTTATCCTCTTTATTTTATATTCTAGGTTGATGAAGATTGATATTTACTCCTAAAAGATGGTTCCATGTACAATGTAAAATATTCCTGCAATATAACTTTTCCTTTTTCACCTTTGATATTGATCTTTCTTCATATCCTAACAATACCTTGTAGTCCAACTTCACATCCCAGTCCTTGTCTATCAAACTGTTACATATGTCCATCACTTATAGAAGTTTATGCAGGAAATGGAGAATGAGATATTTAAATGACAGAACTGATATGAGGTAGCTCAAGGAATTTTTTTTTTTAAATTGTTATAAATGGGATAATTTAAAAAGTAATTAAAATCATGAAACTGATTGATAAAAAATTGAGTAAAAATGTGACCCATCTGACATGAGATTTAAACCAATTTGTTTTAGTTCTACTTTACATCAGAAATATTCATATTTAGTTTTTTGTTTTGTGACATTTCATATTTTGTTATACAACTGGTTACAGTTGTAAACTTATATTTTACTAACATTTTCAACTTGTGATTATTTGTTAGATTGTTTTATAAATCTTTGTATATTGTATATTCTAGATTTAAAAAAGATTTGTCCAGACATTTTTTTGTGTTAGATCAATAGCCCATTTGTCATTCAGGTGATTAAAAGCATGTCTTTTTCATCTGCTTTAAAGCATAAATTCATTAAATGGTTTTGTGCTTATATTTACTTTATATTATTGACAAATTTAAATGTTTAACAAAGCTACATTTAAAACTAACTACTTTAACTGATTGATTTGATTATCTTTGTGTGTAGTTGTGTGTTTTGCATTTTTTGTATTTTTATTATATCAGTAACTTTTTATTTTACCTGAATTTACTTAACACATTGAACAAATTGTTGCACATGTCCAAAGCAAAGAATACATTTTCCAGCCATTTGTTTACTCTATAAAGAAATATTTCCAAGTCCAAAATTTGGAATACCAGTAAACTGGATTTACTGTTATCATTATTCCTTCTTATAAACTTTATTTATTACCCTAATGAGCACTCAGAACCTGTTATATATTTGTTATTTTTCCACTGAGAAAATAACAGCATTTGTTCAACAGGGCATTTCATTGGGTAGCTCAGGCTGTTAGGACCAATAAGCTTGACTGTAGTAAATATGGTCATTATAATTTTGTAAAAGTATAAATGAGAACACTATAACAAAAGTACAATGTAATGTCATCCCTAACGTTACATGGCATCATTTATCTAAATGGCCGTACTCTGAGAAAATTTAAAGAGTGGAACTGTCAGGATAAATAAATAAAATGTCAAACTCGCAACCATTTTTTCCCTTACGAAACAATTTTTCTTTGTGACTGGCTGAATTTGTGACAAAGAGACTTTTTATAATAAATAGTAGTGAGTTGTACATCCTCTTATTTGTACACTAGTTTAAATTTTTCTCAAATTTATGTTACTTTGTGGAAACACTCTTCTATGAAGTTATATACTAATGTATATGGTGATGCATTTCAGTTAATTGTTAGCTATTATGTTGTTGGATATTTTTCAGATGTATATTTAAAGCATGAAATTATGAGTGAGGTGAACAAAGTTCTTTGTAATCCTATTTATTTTATTTATACAAGGAAAATTTAAGAAGTTACCATATATATAATCAGTACTTTCCAATTAATTAATAAGTCTTATTAATTATATGTGTATTTATAAATTATTATGCACAGGCGTTGGAACCCCAATAATTCCCATAAATATGTTATTTATCGTTGAATTATTCGCCGGCAAATTCTGATGTTCAGAAATGGGAGCAGCCTCTTCCCCCAATATGAATTTTGTTCCAACGCCCCTGTCATATATTTGAAGACAGATTATCATTACTGAAGTGAAAAAAGTCTTTGCAATCTTTTAATGTCCATCATGATAGCATTCTGTTTTCATGACCGTTATGTTGCCACTGCCAGCAACTTTTTTTTACCTACATCAAAGAAAGCTAGAAATTACTTTCACTGTTCGGATGGAGCATTTTTTAAAAACTTTTTACCTATGTTATCCAAAAGGAACAAAATGTTAACCAGACTGAGTTGCCACCATGACATCTATTGCACAAACTTGTTGAATGTTCATTTTCAAATGTCCAGCACAAACACCTGAACTAGTCGTTTTGTGACATGTTCTGTTTATTACAATTGTTATCCCTTATCCCCATGTTTAGTGACTACTGATTATGTAATTTTTATAAAAAGTGTCCATATTTATGTTATTTTTATAAAAAGTAACAAGATGTTTTATTTTCTTTGTGGACAAAGTAACTTACTAGTGTGAGATTGTCATTTATCAAGTTATGTTCAAAATCTTAAGTTAATGACTATTCAATGCAGATTAAATAAAGTTATTTTATGTGGCCATTGCATGTGAATTATTTCCTCTTAAATGTACTGGTTATTGGGAATAAAGAGACTGATGCATTATAACCAGTTTTCCATGGGCGGCACAGTGTAAAAAAAATGGTGGTATGGCTCAAGATTGCCAAAGGCAACCAAGCCAAGCCTCCAAAGAACTGTTACTTATGCAGAAATAATAGAAAAATGGTATGACCATGGCTGTACCACCCATTTTGGATTGTAGAATTACAGTGTTCTAGCATAATAGATTTTATATGTAAGACTATCTAACCCTGTAATTCTATGGTTGCAAATTTTGATTGATTGAATAGTGGTTTAACAACCCCCGGCACAAAAATAAAAATCAGTTATTGGGAGTCAAGCTACAAATTTTGTTTATCGGCCACAAAGTAACTGGATATTTATTACTGCTTTTAACTGAATGAGTGAAATCAAACAGAAATATACAATGATAATGTAATGCTTTTTACTGGTAAAAATAATTTATTAATTAGTGTCATAAGTATTCTTGAACTTTGGTTTGAAATATATAATTTATTAATAGCCAGTTCATAGTGAATGATTGTTGCAGCGGCATTCATTTGATTTATGCTCAATAGTATGATATAGAGATATTTTTTTATTGTCAATACAATAGTTAATAACTTGCACAAATAGTCACAAAATTATTAATAAAACAAAGTGAATAAAACATTCTCCTTTTCTTGTTTTTTTATGCAGAGTGAATTGATAGTTTTAACTATCAGTACATCAATAATCAACAATTTATGTGTATATGTTGGCTCACTTAATTTGAGTCAAAAGAATAATGCTTCAGTTTGTTATACAAATTTGTTGTTTACAAGAGAATAATTTGTTGTATACAATTCTCAATATTATTCATTCGTACTCATTTCATCCGCTTAACATGTTTATTTTGAGATCTGACTTAACATTTTAATGATCATTATAAATGAGTATGCAGACCATCTTTCCAATTTACAGCTTGTATGAACAGGAAAATGATGATTATTGTGAAGAATCCATTTATTAAATTTCAGACACAGATGATCGGCTCTTCTAGACTTCATTAACATAGAACATTCTTATAATGTTAATAACTTCTATAGACTTCAGTAATGTCGAAACTCCTTATACCATAACTTGAATAACTGTTCTAGACTTTAGTGATGTGGAAACTACTTGTAACCTAAATAGCTGTTCTAGACTTACTGATATGTAACCTCAGTGATTTTTCTCAACTTACTTATATAGTAACCTAATAAACTTAATGAATGTTCCAGACTTACTGACATGGTAATCTAAATAACTGTTCTAGACTTGTAGTGACTGTTCTCAAACTTACTGATATAGTAATCAGGTAAACTAAATGAATGCTCTAAACTTATTGATGTGGTAACCCAAATGACCATTCTCAACTTATTTCAATGCCTGAAATTAATACAATCACTCTTACAATTGAAGAGTGTTTTCACCTAATGCATAAAGTCCAAATTTTGGATAAATGGAGAGAGCCACATAAATTGTATGTTTGTTATGCACTGCTACCGTCTTATAACAGCATTTATACAAAACTGTTATACAAACAAGTTTTCTGGGTTTTGTTATCTTGGGTACTATGCATCCACATTTGTAAAACACTGTTTTCTCAAATTTACATTACTTGGACTTAACAAATTTTGTGGAATCATGTTAGAAACCAAAATATGACATTAACTGTAATAAACAAATAAATAAGCAAATTCAGTCTCAATCTTTATACAAATAAAATATTCATTCATACATAAAATATTCATACACATCTAGTTAAAAAGTAAATGATGCTTTACACATGAAGTCTTTGAAGATGACATGACTATGCACACAGAAATTTACAATGATCTATATGTTTATTATTGGAGATGTTTTTTTATAATACATATTATAAAGCCTATGCAATTATTAGAGGCACTGATTTTCCGTTTCAGTTTTTCCCTTTTCTGTTTCAGAATTTGCCAAATTCTGTTTTTTCCATTTCAGTAAATTTTATAATTTCAGTTTGTGTTTCATTGAAATATTTTCCATTAAACACATGCGCACGTGAGCACAGAAAAAAAAAACTATGAAAAAAAACACAACAAAACAAGAAAGAAAAAAATATATGTATATGAATTGAAACTTGTTTAATATGCCATGCAATCGAGTTTGGTTATTCTCGATTTTTGCGAAAATCTTCGAATATAATTAGAATCAATCACACAAAAAAATTACTTTAATTGTATAATTTATTTACCAAACGAGAAAACCAATTTTCATCATTTTAACTTAAAACGAAAATTATAAATAAATCTACCTAAAATATGTAATAAATCTTTAACTCGCTTAATTGTCGGAAAATTTAAGGAAAAAATATTTAAATAACATCTGGTTTTCTCTGTAAAAATCGACAGAAACATATGAACTGGTGAGGTGATCGTCTGCACCAAATTAATTTGGCTTAACATGTACAGATATCAGTGAAGTCAGGTATCGAGTATTTTTGTTTCTAAAATACATCTGGAAAATCTGTTTAATTGCACTATTTGGAGTTGAGTAATAATGTTTTAGAAGAAAATCAGGAATTCCATTTCAGATCGTTTTTCCACAATACCGTCTGCATTTCCGTTATCGCGGAAAATCAGTGCTTCTAAATTATGTACCCATCACAAGACTGATTCAGCCTTCAGTTAAATAAATATGATTTCATTGTTAAAACATGAACAAAGAATTTCCATTTTTTCTTTTATACTTTTTAATTTAATTTCATTTTTTAGAAAACAAATTTAACAAAGGTTTTCAATTCAGACAGCATTTCTTCATGTTAATTAACAGTAAACTTCACTTCTTTCTTAAACTTTGCCTTTTATGGAAAAGCATAATTAAAGGCACAGATCCTAAATACTCGGTTTATTTTCAAGTTATTCATTACTTGTAATTTTTTTACTTAGAACGTACATCTTTCATACAGTCAGTCTCTTTCTGGACAGATGGTACTGCAATAGCCCAAAAAGTGAAAATGTATGTTAAGAAATCTCGGAGGCATGTGTTTCAGAATAGTCGAAGCATTTAAAAAAATCTCAGATAATAAATGACAAAGGTCAATGTTACAAGACATCTGTATTGTGCTTATTCACTAACCTCCTGAATGTTAAAAGGCACTTCGACAACCAGACATTTCTATAATGCGTTATTTTCATATTGAAAAATGAAATGGAAATTTGAATGCAGTTGTATTTCAAACATGTATATAGATAATTGTCAGATTAAATATAACATTCATGGATGCAGAATTATTAGAACGTAAAATGTCCATACCATAAATGCAATCAAATATGTTTCAAGTGTAGAAATTAAGAAACAATTTTGCCTTTTAAATACCTAGATAAAATGTTAATCATTCAACAAAGGCTCTTAAAACCAAAAAAATTATATTTGATAGAATTTGTCTTTACTTGTATTTCTTTTCACACATTTAAAAAAATCTGATTAACCTCCTACACTTGTCTGTAATTGTATATGTAAATATATGTATGTATAATTGAAACACAAGTGCTTTATCTTCTTATTATCAACTCTTTGTACTACAGTCTAAGACATTCTTATTGTGTTCTTGCTGTTGCCAAAAAGAGTCCTTGTTACTAACAAAAGTTCTCAGTGTTTTCAACCAGATTTTTGTTGCCAACAAGATTTCTCATTACAAACAATGAGTTCTTCCTATCGTCAACTAGTTACCGATGTTATTAACACACTTCAGATGATTCGGGTTTGAAGAGTTCACAAAGTCCCATATCTTTCTTCTCCACATCATCTAATGTTGGCTTTTTTGGTTTCTGATGAAACAGAGGTGGAAGATTTTTAAAGTGAATCTCACGCTGGAATTTCTGTCCGAGATGTTTCTGTGAATATCAAGAAAATCTCATGAAACAGAACATACAGGACATGCAGGGACACTTTGGGCATATATAAGGTCTACAGAAGGGATAATAAGTTAGCTAGATATCTGTTAAATACATGTCTAAATTATCAGTGATCAGTCTCATGTATTTTAGCAAACTGCATTTTAATCATGTAAAATGTGAAAACAAAACATTGCTATACACCTTGTCACAAGAAGGGGCACATCAATTTAAAAATGGTTCCAAAAACACAAACTGTCTTTTAAACAACATATAAAAAGTATTCAGTTCATAATTTTTCTTATATTATATGGCTACTAGTGACAAAAAAACAGCAAGTGAAAATGTGTTTTCTTATTTTACAGAAATAATATATTGTTGTGAATGGAAACACTTCACTGGAAATACATACCCCGATTATTTCTGAGATTAATTTTTTAAAAGCATCTTTTTTCTTTTTTTCTGATATTTGCTTTGGAGGAGTAGACTGAAGAATTTTGTCATCAAAAGCCTGAAACAAAAAAAAGCATGTTAATTTTATAAATTGTGCTGGTCTAGTATAAAACACATTTAATGATTTTCTTTGTATCAGTATGTTAATTCCAAACTGTAGTTAGTGAAATACTCACACATAATAACATTCATCAACACAGGATGCTCATTAGGCAATTCTAAAAAAGTGTATACACGAAATCACAAACAAGCACTAAAGAATCCTAGTGACCACTGATTCCGTAGATTCCTAAACTAGAGATTGGGTAAGCAAAATTACAATGTGTTAGCAGTTTCAGTTGTTTTTTGGCTAAAATATGCAGAATATTTTTGACGCAACATCATTAGCCCAAACAAGCACTAACGTATACTTAGAGGTCATTGCACAAGTGTGAAGGTCATACGAAAATTATTAGTAGTGTGTGAAAAACATATCTCAATGCAATTTGTGAATACAGAAATTAGGCTAATTTAATAAAACAAACCAGTCATTATAAAATCTAAGTTATATATTTCAGTTTTACACACTAAATTTTGACCTTAGTATCTGGTACAAATTGATTAATACAGTACATTTTGACTGGGTGAGCCAAATTATAGACATGTATAGGTTATATCTCCCTGTTTATTTCAAATTTTGTGGTTATTAAAGTGAATTTTGTCAAAATCATTTCTATATATGTATATATATATATATATATATATATATACTGATTTAGACTAACAGTTTTACTCATTGCTTGCAAACACAGCTTTGATGAAATATCTTTCAATTGCCCACCTTTGCCAGAATAAGGTCTTAGAGTCTATAAAATAAGTGAGATAATGTTATAAATAAAATTCCATACACATAACTTACCTTTAGAGTAGAAATATTGACGTGTGGAATTTGCATAAGTACAGAGCCCAATTCTGGAAACACTGGTCTCTGAAATAAGAAAAAAAACACCTTGAATACATCTACATTGAATAAACTACAATCACATGGAACAAAACCTATAATACTTAACAAAACATATCCGGGGAAGAGTGTGTGCATGCCTCTTTTGTTGAACAACCTCTACAGCTGTGCACAAAACTCCTTTTGTGGAAGACAAGACATTGTATGTTGCACCCTTCCTTTTTGAAATTACTGTATCTGCCTCAGTAAAATACAACCACAATACATAAATATAAGTTCATGATACAGTGAATATATAATCAGGACCAGATTTAGACCCAGGGGGGCCCGGGTCACTTCATGTTCGGGGGGCCCCACAACACAGAAATTAAAATACATGACAAATAAAAAAATGAATGAATAGAACTAATTTTATAATTCTTACATATTATTTATAAAGTAAGTCCTTAATCTCGGGGGAGAGGGGTTCCTGTGGCAGTAGGGCCCTGGGCAATTGCCCCCTAATAAAATCTAAATCTCTGCCAGGACAGCGTGCTTGAACCATAATGGGAAATAAGCATGGAAAAACATTTAACCAGCCACACCCAGCTTACCAATGCTTCGTAGACTTGCAGCCCCAGAGTCAGCAGTTGTGATTGGCAGGATTCATGTTGACCGTGAACTTGCAATCCTGACAAAACACACGACAACACGTGCTTTGATGCCTCAACGGTCATCAGTTTGTCAGCAACCAGCTGCAACATAACACTAATGTTTAAATACTTTGTAATTTATAAGATCTATGAATTTTTTAAAGAGTCATTAAAAGGCAGAATACTGCAGGAAGGCTCCCTGACTGACAATCTTAAGATCTGTTTCTACTGTCTTCTTTCACCTTTTAAAAAGAATGTGATACAAGCCTTGCACTAAATAATAAATTTTAGAGTTAACCTGTAAAATCTTCTACTTTCATCAGTTGTACATTATTTGTAACATTACATTGTTTTGTAGTCTATCCTTAACCAATCCTTGTAAGGAATGTTTATTTTTTTATAATAATTTTGTCATTAAGAAGTTAAAAGTTCTTTACTGCATTATGTTTTATAATTTATGAGCATTACAAGAATGTAAAAATAATATATGCAATAGTGTAAAAGAATGATGGACAGTGACTTCAACAGAAATGTTTTTAAATTGAATATAATTAGTTATCCTGTCTGTAGGAAAGCCCATACGAAAGATCCGTTGCTGCTAATCAGAAAGAGTAGCATATATGATGGTCACGAGTTTCCTCTGAAGACCATGAGTCACAAAACGCCATATATATGAAACCTAATAACTGCTGAATAAATAATGCGCTAGGGTGTCATTAAACAACCATTCCTTTCTTTTTGTTAAACCAGTTATGAACCACAGGCTAGAACAAGACATAGCCCAAATGGGTTGTCACCATGTTAAGTTATTCACATGTATTTTTCAGCTTTTGACAGTAAAAAATATAGCACTCAGTTCTAAAATATTTACCTGTTTGAGCATGGGCATGCAAAGTCCTGCACATTTGTTACAGGTGATTGAGTCATTCCATGACAAACTGATGAACACCGACAAGAAAACTGAAGAAAACAGACCCTGTAGACGAAATCACAATAATACCAGTTAAATACACATAAATTTTTTTTTAAATATAAAAGAAAATTATAGGTGGTATAAAGTCTCTAACATTTTTGTCAAGAGATTTGTAAAGGAGTTTAAAGGTTTTTATTTTAAACAAACCTTAAAAGTATACAGATGACTTAGGTGGTGGCAGATTATTTTTTCTAATGTTGTAGACTGGTTTAGGACCCAAGATCAGTCTGATTTAGACAAATCCTGATTTTATTTGAACAGATTGCACTGTATTAATAATAAAGATAAAAATTTTTTTTTTTTAAATGCCACAATTAATAAAATTCACTATACACAATATATAGATTTTTAGCAATTAAGAGTGATAAAAAGGTAAATAGTTTTGATAATAAACAAAAATCAAATGTTTAGACAAATTTCAGAAAAAATATTTTGTAATTTTTCACTTTTCATACCATTATATAATATGCAATCATAAAGGATGAAAAGTATATATAATATGTAATTATATAATATAAATTATGAAATGAAAAAGTACATACAGTTTAAAAGGAAGGATGATACTTTTGGTTCTCATTATTCAAAAGAACACCCTAGTGTTGAAACATTCCTTTCTTTGTATTATTTAACTATAACCGTCAGTATCAACTACTGGATTTTTGTTATTACTGTAATACTAGAAAAAGTAATTTTATGCTTACGTCAGTTTTCATACAGAGCTGCCCGAGCTCACTGAGGACATCACTGTGTCTGTTAGAGTTACTTGCCCCTGCCATGTTGTCATCCTCGGTCTCCATGTCATCACTAACCATGGCCTCTGTGTGACCACGACGCATGAAACACACAATCCCTGGAAGACACATCAACTTATAATTAAACAATTTAAAGTAAAGTTGGTTTTATTTAATGCCTCTAGAGCACATTGATTTTTTATCTTATCATCAGCTATTGGACATTAAACATATGGTCATTCAGTCATATTTATTTAAAGGAAACCCGCTGCTGCCACATAAGCTACTCTTTCCGATAAGCAGCAATGGGTCTTCTATATGCACTATCCTATAGATATGACAGCACATATCAAGGCCTTTGATTAACCAGTTGTGGACCACTGGCTGAAATGGAAAATAGCCCAAACTGCAAATGGATTATAATTAAGGTGGTCTAGAAAGGTCAGACTAGTAGCCTTTAGAGAGTACCTACTGTGATAGATAACTGAAAAACATTTCCATAAAACTGTTTTGGATAAGTGAATAGTTTGTTTTATGTATATTTATTCATTGGTACATTTGTTGTAGTCTGTGTACAGTGTTATTACACAAATATGTCTCAGTTTAGTCAACTATTAACTTACACATGTATTGGGAATTGTAAAACTTAGTTTTTCTCAGTTTCATGTCAAATGGATTTAGTGTATTTGTTGAAAACACTATTTAATTCCAGTTTCAGTTAAATCTCATTCTATCAACATTGTTGAAAACATGTCAACGCATGAACCAAGAGTGAAGTGCTGATGTTTTTGGTAATAGTAAACTATTCAATTAGCTGTGGAAAGGTTGAATAACAGCAGTATCGAATATAACCATTGAAGGATTATATTCGATGCTGCAGTTATTCAATCAAGTTACGAAACTGCTGTTTTTATATCAAGATTAATGTAATTTATTTTAAATTGATAGGGTTTGGGTGTGGGGGAGGGGGTATGAGAGAAATATTATGCATGGAAGTTGTGGCTGATCTACATTTTTAAAAATTTAGCCTTAACATCAGAAAAGCAGATATAGGAGTCTGTGTCGAAACTGGATCTGTCTTGGATTAAGAAAGGTGTGCAAGACTGTTTAGTGTTGTAAGACAAAATATGAATTAAAACACTTGTTAACAGCTTACCGAGAAGCTCTATGTATTCCCGTGTTAACTGTCTTGTGAGTTGGTCTTCTATCACTTCAGCTTCCTCCTCCTCTTTCTCTGCTCTGTAATACAGATAACTTATTTCACTTCTAAATAGTATATAAACAATGCTTTCTCTGCTCTGTAATACAGATAACTTATTTCACTTCTAAATAGTATATAAACAATGCTTTCTCTGCTCTGTAAT
>JAULBS010124822.1:0-13860 GCA_032355785.1 Symmetromphalus regularis | reverse complement strand
TAACCCTAACCGGAGTTAGGGTTAGAATAAATAAACAGACGCCCTGACACCAACTCGAGATGCTAGGGATCTAGCCTCTTCCTTCATGTTAAACCCAATGAGAACGTTTGAAACCAGTGAAATTGCTATGCAGCGCCCGCCAAGTCCAGGACAGTGTTCAGGAGAAAATTGCTAGCTAGATTTGTTTTTGTGCTTCATGTTTAAACCAGCGAGAACATTTGAAACCAGTGAAATTGCTATGTAGCGCCCGCCAAGTCCTGGGCAGTGTTCAGGAGAAAATTGCTAGCTAGACTAGTTTTTGTGCTTCCTGTTAAACCAGCGAGAACGTTTGGAACCAGTGAAATTGCTATGGAGCGCCCGCCAAGTCAAGGGCAGTGTTCAGGAGAAAATTGCTAGCTAGACTAGTTTTTGTGCTTCATGTTAAAACCAGCGAGAACGTTTGGAACAGGTGAAATTGCTATGTAGCGACTGCGTCTGGTAGCTTGTTCGGAATGCATGGAAGCTTTCCCTGAACATAATGGTGTTGAGGATCTCCGGTAACTTCATCATCACATTAGGATTTGTAATGTAATAGAAGATTGAACACAGAAGAAGCCTTGTAGACCAGTGGAGTGTATGGTTGTGAAGAAAGAAGTTCGGGTTAATGTCTAATAGTGTTTATGCCCAAATTAAAAACAGATTATCGTTTTTGCGAACCAAGATTTTCCATGCTCCTCATTCTCTCTCAGGTCCAGTCTTTAGGATCTGCGGTACCCAATTGGGAACAAGTCAGGCTCTTTTAAACGGCAGTTTTACTTGACAATACTAGCGCGCCGCCTTTTTATTACGAGGCACAACTGGGATCAAAGATCCAATTGGCTTGAGTCTGGATCAGCCTCCACCCCTCTTTCTGTCTGTCTCTGTTAATGATTTTGTGCCGATTCTTATGATGTTTGATCAGATGGCATTACCTGTAAATACTTCATTTTTAACATGGATTATCTTTATATTATAATTAATGTTTTCTTGCAAAAACGATCCGTTAAACCTGATCGTAGAATTTTCCAGATTCCTAGTTATTGTGGCCAACGACCCCCAAACGACTCATTCTATTTACCTTTTGTGAACACCTGGTTTATAATTATGATAATCCTTCATGAGTGAAAACTGCCTGATTGCCTGTAAAGCTGTTGCAAATGCAATTTTCCTTGAAATGAAGCAATGTTTAGGAAGTAGCTTTGTGAGCTTCAGTAATCCAGAGGTAGAACACCAGACAGTGGTTCTTAATCCAACGAAGGCTGACTCAATTTGACTACATGTTAAAATGACTAAATGTTTGACATCCAATAGCCAATGATTGATAATTCAATGTGCTCTAGTGGTGCCATTAAACAAAACAAACAAAATGGAAGTAGATTTGTTTCCCTTACAGTAATAAAGTATTTTAGTAAAATGAAAACAAAAGCTGGAGCAGAAGGAATATGTCAAAATAAATAGGAACCTGAAGTTATCTGTTCTCCTTTGTCAGTTTTCTAAACATCACCTTGCAATACAATGTAAGCATTTTTCAAATCTTTAAATTAATTTAAATACAAAATATCACTCTTATTTCCCAAATTTTTGGTCACATGAATCACTCATGTTATTAAGGTCACGTGACCGAAAATTTGGGAAATAAGAGTGATATTTTTTTTATTTTAATTAACATTTTTCCCTTTGGAATAAATTAGTGTGTAGTTTTAATAATTTAGTCTTTGAGACGGTACGTTTCTAAGTGCCAATGACAACTCAGTCTTGTGTGAGAATTGCTCCGTTTGGATAATGCTAAGTTCGGTTTCTGTTGGCTAATGCTGGTGATTAAACATGCCTTTCTGAATCCAATTAAAATAAAATACCCTAAATGGTATTCGAACCCAGAACCTAGTAGCTTTGAAGAGAGTTAACTAGTCAACGCAGTGATAAGCCTGTCACGTTATCAGGCAACTCAGTCAAAACTGATATTTGCTTCTATTAGTTAACTACAGACTCCAGTGGTAGTGCATAAGACGTCAGTCTGGTTTGATATTTCCTTGATATTCCATCAACACTCCATTCTAACAAAGAGAAGGTAGTGCAGTGGTTAAGCTGTCGGGCTCGTGGCTGGTAGGTATAGGGATCGAATCTCAGTAGAGGCTTTGGATTATTAATCTCAGTATCGGCTCCAACCCAGAGTGAGTGCTCCACAAGGCTCAGTTAATATTACTTACACTAACCAATGGTTCACAAATGGTTTATCAAAGGCTTGTATGTGCTATTTTGTCTATGGGATAGTGCATATAAAAGATCCCTTGCTGCTTATTGATAATAGTGACATTTGTGTGGTTGTAGAGTGTTTCGTTTCTTCAACTAACCTCATCCTGGACCAACATCAAAGGAAACTGGACAAACAACACAACATGTACAAACTTAATTGGATGTAAACAAAAACACATACAACCAAACAACCCGAAGGAACTCCAATAGCCGATGTTTACTTTTGTGCTGGGGGGGGGGGTCGTTAAAATAAATAATAAATAGGAAGAAAGGATTGTTCGTTTGTCAACTCTCCAGCTCACTACTTTATTAGTAGCTATTAGGTATCAAACATGAGTTTGCTGCTTGTAGTCTAGAAGAATGCTACCTCTATCACCACCATATATGGGATACTGTTTCTGAACAGAAACAATGTTTTTTTAATATGTGCTTTATACCCTGTCTTTAGCTAGTTTCCGATATCCTAGGAATGATAAATAGTGCAATGGGTCCACTGAAGGGGCTCGATCCCACAGCTTACTGCTGCATATGTCTGAATAATAACAAGTCTTCTAGTAACAATGTATTCTTTATTTGTTTAAATAATAACATATCTTCAGTTCATATATTGCACAGTAACATATGATAATTTACACGCACACATGCACACACACACACTCGCATGTGCACACACACACTACACACATACACAAATATACACAAACACACTAAAACACCCAATATACACACACATGCACACAAACACACCCACACACATTAAGTAATAATTTAGATAAACTTTTATAAAACAATATATTTATAACTCATAATTTACACAAACAAATTATGTACACATTATTTAAATTAAATAATGACATTTATAAAATGATTGCCTATTTTATGGAATTCCAATATATAAAATCAACACACGTATATTAATTATAATAATTATTATATGGTATTTATAACAAGTTCACATCAGACTGCATGCTTATCACATAACTTTAACAAGTCTATAAACTTTAATACTGTAATGCCATGTAAATAGAATGTTAGAAGTCTGTAGACTTCAATATGATGACAACACCATGCAAACAGAATGTTAAAATGTCGACAAGTGATTTATTAGCATGGGTCTGAAATGAAAGTAAATCAGGAATGTATCTTCAATGTAACAGTAAAATATCTCATATGCAATCAAAACATCGTGTAGTAGCCAATAATGTGTATTAGCCAATATCATGTATTAATCAATATGGTTCATTTGCCTATATTGTGTATTACCCAAGATCATAAATGTCAGGTATTATCCAATATCATATATAGGCAAATATCGAGTATTAACAAATATTGTGTATTAACCAATATCATATATAATCCTATATAATTTATTAGCAAATAACTAATATCGTGTATTAGTCAATATCATGTGTTTGCCAATTTTGTATATTAGCCAATATCAGGTGTTAGTAAATATCATGCACCATTATTAGCTAATATTGTATCAAAGCAGACTCCCTTTGGAATAAAAAACCCATCCCCAAAACTTCATTACCAATAGAAAAGTCATCCTCCATAATACTGCTGTGTATTAACCAATACTGTGTCTGTCAAACGCTTTTTTAAGAACATTATTTAAGACAAATACAAGTTAAAAATTGTTAATCTTAAGAAACAATATGAACTATTATAGATATTGTATGGATAAGAAATTCATCTGTATCATTTAACTATGTAGAATTTCAAGAATAAATGTGTAATTGGAACTGCATTCTGCTTTAAAATTTAGAAAGGATTTCCATATAATCGTAGCCCCTAGCTACATCCCAAATAAATTGGTGGAGACGCAGGAGTTATATTACACATTGGTGGAGATGCAGGAGTTAGATTACAAATTAGTGATGTTGGTGTTAGATTACAAATTGGTGTAGATGCAGGAGTTTACATTACTGAATTATAAATTAGTGGAGATTGCAGCTGCCTGGATTATAAGATTATAAATTGATTGAAGGTGCCAAAGACTGCCTATACCTTGGATCCTTTGTGTACAACAGGATATATCAAAACTGTGTGAATCAGAAAAATAGTTTCTAATTTTTATTATTATTCATACTTACCATATGCAGGGTTATTTAATATGTAACTAAATACGAAGGCAAACAAAATCATCTCTGAACTCCATTATGTAACCGAGAAATGTCATCCATGACCGATGAAGAATTAGTAGCAGCAGTGCAACTTGAGTATGAAGAACACAGGCCAGAAAATAATGTTTAATGTAAACGATATTACTGTGGATCCTTCAGTCATTTTTGATTTACAGAGTAGTCCAAAAAACGAACCTATTTTATATTTCCTCTGAAATGTGTATCATTATATTTCTCCATATTTTTCTGGTGATATAGAGTACAGGTCTGGACATCTGTTCTCATACCACCATGGGTGTAACTGGACAATATACTACACAGCAGAGGATAAACAATCGTTGAGGACTACTTTGCCATAAAGTCAGTGGTTCTGAGGCAAAGACATTACATCAGAGATTTCAGCAGGAGACAAGTACCCAGCAATATGACTGAGTATCTGAGAGGCAAATTTCAAGAGACTGGGAGTGTGGAAAATAAGAATAAAGGTTACAGTGGTGGACCACTGTCAGCTCAAGCTCCCAACACTATCCAGACCTTGAGGGAATAACCGAAGTTCGACCCCCGCAATACCATATACAAATATGAATGTGTTGAAATTCTTGCAGTTTAAACCAGTATTTATATATTTATAAGCAATTTGACAAAATGTAATTAAGAATTTTTTACTCTGTTGTATATAGCATACATTTATAATATATCTCACAGTGAACACAATGTTGTTATAACTTAACAGTTATAATATAACTCACAGTGAACACAACAAAACCAATCTCTTTGCATTGAGTGCAAGAAGAGAGGAAAACATCATATAACTACCAGCTATTCACCACTTGTGAAAGAAATTAACAAAAGAAAACCACTTCAAAGCTTTTTTTTTATATAAGGATACACACATACATACATGTATATACACAAATATTACAATGATCTTTTTCACTTGCATACATGTACTTTCAAATATATTGAGGTATGAAAAAATAAGCTGTTGAGATATTTTATCATTATTTATTATAATTATTTTTAGTTTTATTGATAATTAAAGGAGTAACCTGTTTCGATTTTTAGCAGTGCATTCATTTTTTAAATTTCTCATGCTCATTAATCTTGTAATTAACATCATCCTTCATACTCATCTCTCATTTTTATTGTACATATTTCTGAACAGATTTATTTTTATTGCAAGAGCATGAGCTCCCTTAAGTCCCATTTGTGTGCACTAGGAGAGATGGTGTACAGTTGTGTTTCTTGAGTATAAGGAATAAATGAGGCACATCTGTTTTGGAGGCCTTTCAAGAAAGGAGGAAGAGTTTCCAAGACTTAAGACTATTCATTAAGCTTTTTTTTTTCTCATTTGTATATAGTATACATAACTAATATATCTCGCAGTGAACACCGTGAACACCGTGAACACAACAAACAGACTACCCATTTATGGAAGACAGCAAGCATCTTTTCACCATTGACACAATAAACGTCATTAGTGATGAATTGGTTGACACTGTATGGAAAGTCAATAACCATGGAAAGGAACAGTACATCACATCCATTGGTGAATGCTTTGTAAAGTGAAAAAAAAGTGTCTTTGGTCAAATCAGAAAAACATTAATTCCCCTTGTTCTCAAATCGTAAATTTGTCTTAGTGACGTCATTTTTTGAAGTCACTGTATACAAAAATCATGAAAAATGATGTCACTAAGACAAATTCGTAGCTATGTATGCTTCGAAAATACCAGCCCAGGTTCGCAAACCAGCAACCAGTTTGAAGAACAACCTGGCAATGCTGAAGAATGACTGCTCACTTTTCTCAACATTCTACATAGCATGTCAAAAACGAGATGGGAACCGTAAGGACTTTCAGACATGAAAATCAGCCATGGTCATTGTCACTCTCAAAACTGGGTGAGCTGAGGCCTGGGTTGAAAGCAGATCTTGTCACCTGTCTCACCAGCAACTACATCATCAAACACGGACTCAATGGGTGCTGTAACTAATTATTAATTAGATGAATTCATGATAACACAGTTATCTAATTCGAAGTCCATACAATGAGACTAGATAACAAAACCTAGAATTCTGCATAACAATGCAGTATAAAAACTTTTTGAGAATGCATATGACTCTATTATGAGTAAAAGTACATTAAACATCTCATTTATGTCGTTATCGCTGTTTATCGAAATTGTGGACATACAATGTAGATGTATATGTAGAAAAATGAAGATATTAATTGAAAGATGTATGTAAAATAAAAAAATCCATTAGTAACAAAATAAAATTAAGTAACTTGTTTTTCCCTAGAGCCAATGTTTACTTTTGTGCTAGGGGTGAGGGTCATTTAATAAATAAATAAATTAAAAGTTTGTGATCTTGTGAATATCGTTTTCATGATTCGTAACAGAACCATAATTATTTTATTGTAAGAGACAAATTATTCTATTTTACACAAAATACAACAGCCTAGCTGAGAACCGACTGGAATTTTCTGAAGACGTAATACCAATCGGTGGAACATAAAATGTTAGACGAAAGACGTCAACTACTGCAAGGTCTTGACTTGAGTGTAGAACTAGCTTCTAATGACATCAACAACATGGAAAAATAAACTTATAGAACAACTTACAGCTGTTGTCCATGCAAATCAGGACTCAAAATGAAACTGCCAGAGATAAAATTCAGAAAATAATCAATGATACACAATCTTTACTAAAGAACTCCACTAAATTGAAATATTTAAAATCCAGTGAGCATTTATTAAATAACAAAACAATATCAGTCTGAAATATAAAATAACAAAACTCAAATTGAGAAATTAAAGAAAAAGAGACAACCTCAAACAGATGAAGGTCTTAAAAACAGACAGTGGGTCTCTGTCCTCCATTAATGTACTGTATGAACAGGTCAGGGATCTCTTAAGATTATTGTAACAAACAACGACATGCTGTACTGTAGATACAAAACAAGCAATGGACCACATGGTCTTCTAACACTGTGTGATAGTCGTATGGTTGTAGTACTAGTAGTACTAGAGGATAAAAAGATTATATTTGTGACAGTGAATGAACAAATCACTCAAAGTCTTTATAGACAGCTTTCAGTTGCTGTCCACGCAGAACAGGACTCGAAACTTTAACAACAGGGCGTACTTCATGAAACTGCTACAGGTAAAATTCTGAAAATAATCAATGGCACATAATCTTTACTAAAGAACTCCACTAAATTCAAATATTTAAAATCCAGTAAGCGTTTATTAAATAACAAAACAATATCAGAGTCCGAAATCAAAAATAACAAAACTCAAATGTTTGGGGGCATAGGATAACCAGTCGGATGTCACATGATGTAATTTTGAGTTACAGCCTATTATGCACTCAACAGCATGTACCAGATCATTTTTTGGTTTTGATCATTAATAGTTTTGAAAACATCTTAACTTTCATGCCTATAAATAGTTTTGCTGAAATCAATCAATAAGACATGTTTTTTTTGTGTTTTTGTGTGACTTGTCAAAATCTTAATTTCACAAAATTACGCTAAAATGATGCACTTATTTCGTCAAGATTCATCTGAAATCTCTGACATTGCACCCCCCCACGATGTATCGCATATGACTGGAAAGGTTATGAACTCTGCTTTCTAATTATAGTAACTGCGCAGGGCTAATGATTACGTATTGCTACTGCGCATACAGTCAATGACCGCACCGTAATCCAACAATCAAAGCACTTCAAACCCCAATTTTTTGACAATCCGTTCAGGATATGAATTGAAAAGTACATTTCTGATCTAATTAAGGCTGTTTATGGCATCATATAACATGTTTAAATTGTGTTAATCAACGGAAACTAGTTGATAATCGAAATCAAAACTCACAATTCACTCGCAACAAACATGATGGCACCCATGAAGTCGGCAGCTGTGAGGGCAAAGGAAGACGAAGTGACTCGCCAATTGAACTCTTTGCAGAATATTAATGACAATATGCGTAATATAGCTCCCAAAGGACATTTACTAGAAGTTATTGCCATGTATTTCATGAATAGGGATGTTAGTGACTCAGAATCTGACCTTGAATCAAGCAAAGAAAAGAAAAAAAATGGAAAGGGGGTACCCTTATCCCTGCATCCCTATCTGAACCACCTGCTCAAGCTCTTGTCACTAAAACTCACACAACATTTTTTGTGTGATACCTCACTAATAACAAAATAACACAGAACACAACTGAAGTACATTATACTGCTTTTTATGATGATTTCTCAGCCTTAAATGAATGTATTCTAATTCCAAATCTGAATAGCATTTTGTGAAAAGACCTAATTCTTCGATACAAAATCTGTAATAATTCTGTAAGTTTTAATCCGATTTAAACAATTAAAAAGTATTTTGATCTGTAGAATCTGCTTTATCTTATTCCATCAAGAACAGTTTTCATAATTTTCACTATGTGACTGGTTTTCCCATCCCACCACACAAATTGAGAAATTAAAGAAATAGTGACAACCTCAAACAGATGAAGGTCATAAAAACAGACAGTGGGTCTCTGTTCTCCATTGATGTACTGTATGTACAGGCATCTCTTAAGATTATTTTAACAAATTACTGGAATTCATCTATAGATTGCTAAACTAGGACACACTGTACTTTAACATTAAAACAAGCAATGGAGCATGTGATCTTGGGCCATATGCATAAAACAAAAGCAATTGCTTGTAGCAAAAGCAAAAAGTTAAAAGGTATTGCTGCACATGACCCAATTTAATTTCCACAGGTGGAATTAGTGTTGGTATTCCCCCCAAAAGACCTGCTGCCACTACTTCTATCAGATCCCCTGAAGAGGATGTAAAAACATCTGCAGAAAATTATGAGTTCCATGCAAGTACCCCACCTATAAACAGAAACTTCCACCTCCACCACCCCAAAAAAAATCTTCACAACTACCTGAAACTAATGAAACAAGGGACCTAACTACACAGGAATTACAACGGCTTGCTCTCCTGCTCTCCTCGAACAATTAAAACTGATAAGGATGCAACAAAGTCAAATTAATGAAAATCATTAATGTGAAATAATGTATTTTAAAAAGGTCACATGTATTTCAGTTTATATTTTTTAAATTAAGTAATATTCAATTATCTTGCAAACCATGGAGAACATCTGCAATTTGCCTTCTTCTATCCTGTCCCCTTTGGCGAATCCTCTCTTCATTATAAATCTGAGGATCGTCTTCATCATTGAGGGTATCTAAGAAAGGTGGGATGTCATCTGGATCCTTCAGATATTTGGAAACATTATGCATGATGAAACAGGCTATGATGACACTTGGAATTTTATGACAATTAACCCGAACACGTCCCTGCATTATTGGAAATCTCTTCAGCTGTCCAAAACAACGTTCAATGATAACGCATTCCTTCTTATGAAACCTGTTGAAAAACATTTCCTCTGGTGAAGCAGGATTCTTAAATGGGGTCATTAACCAGGGTACAGTGCCATAACCCTCATCTCCTAACAACAAAGCATCAGTTCTAGAATTTGCCATGAAAATCCCAACAGGTGAATTTTTCCATATTCAACTGTCATGGACGGATCCTGGCCATTCCGATGACACGCTGGTAAATCTTTCATCAACATCACATGTTGCCTGCACATTAAAAGTGGGCACTCCCTTGCAGCAAATATATTCATCCCCATGGAGTCCTGGTTTTAGGATTTGGATATGCGTACAATCCAGAGCACCAATTGCACATGGAAAGTTATATTTTTCCTGCCAAGAATCCTTTGACCTTCGAAGGTAATCGGGTTTTGTGGGAAACTTTATCCATATTCTGGCTTTCTCAACAATCTGCTCCACAACACTAGTAAATGTCCTCGAAACAGTACACTGATGTATACCTATGTCCTTTCCCACTCCAAGATGAAAACCAGGATCACCAATATACCTTAAGAAAACCTCCATTTTTTCTTGTTGGAGAGTGCACCTCCTCAAGTTTCATGGTTTTCCTTAAGGAAATGTTCAGACATCCAGGTAACGTTTTCCTCATCAAATCTGAACTCATCACGGCATGTAGATGATGCCTGGTTCTGTCAATGCTTGTACACGTTCCTCTTCTGACCCAACTGCATAAAAGCTGCCATTTTCTTTAAGAGAAGTACCACGTCTAGTTTAGTCAACAGTCAAGGTAGGTCTGGAGCTACCTTGAAATTATCAAGCAAATGCTTGGACTGTTGGAGCAATTGCTAGGTTTTATACATATGAATTCAAGTATTTGCTAAAAGTACAACAAGTAATTACTTATTGCTTTTGCTAATAGGAAATGCTTTTTACTAGAAGCACTTACTTGGAGTTTATGCATACAGATGGAAGTAAATGCTTCAATTTTCAAGTAAAAAGCATTTACTTTCTTTTATGCATATGGCCCATTGTCACGGTTCTGTGGTTGTATTACTAGAGGATAATAAGATTATATTTGTGACAGTGACTGAGAAAATCACTAAGACAAAGTCTGTACAGACTGAGAAGCAGCATTCATGATAACACAATTATCTAATTCTAACCTAGCTGTCAACATGTGCTTTAACCCCATCTGAGTTGACATTCTCAATAGTGCACAAATAATATTAAATTATTCTCTCTACCCCTCTAATCTAATGACATCATATGATAGTTTATTACTTGTGAGTGCAAAGTTTACAGGTAATTTTTCTGTGATGTGTTTTTCATCCTACTTTGATAGGACCTGAGTTAAGTCATCCAACACAACAACACTCATGAAATAATGATACTGTATATCAAGTAATGATATGTATCTTACAGAGAACATAACGTTATGTGAACTGTCAAATTTATATAGTGTAGAACTAGCTTCTAATGACATCAACAATGTGGAAAATAAACTTATAGAATAATTTTCAGTCACTGTCCATGCAGATCAGGACTCGTAACTTCAACAACTGCGCACACTTCATGAAGGTAAAATTTAGAAACAATCTCAATTAGCTGCAATCTTTAAACCTCACTAAATATTTAAAATTAAATGACCATTAATTAAATAACAAAACAATATCACAGTCCAAAATTAAAAGTTTGTGATTTTGTGAATATCATTTTAATGATTCATAATAATAGAACCATAATTATTCTATTGTAAGAGACAAATTATTCAATTTTACACAAAATACAACAGCCTACCTGTGAACTGACTGGAATTTTCTGAAGACGTAATACCAATCAGTGGAACATAAAATGTTAGACGAAAGACGTCAACTACTGCAAGGTCTCGACCGGAGTGTAGAACTAGCTTCTAACAACAACATAGAAAGAAAAACTTGTAGAACAACTTACAGCCACTGACCATGCAGATCAGGACTCAAAAGTTCAACTAGCCAGAGGTAAAATTCAGAAAATAATCAATGACACACTATCTTTACTAAAGAACTCCACTAAATTGAAATATTTAAAATCCAGTGATCGTTTATTAAATAAGAAAACAATATCAGAGTCCAAAATATCAGAACAACCTCAAACAGATGAAGGTCATAAAAACAGACCGTGGATCTCTGTTCTCCATTGATGTACTGTATGAACAGGTATCACTTAAGATTATTGTAACAAATTACTGGAATTCATCTAAAGATTGCTAAACAACAACACGCAGTGCTGTAGATATAAAACAAGCGATGGACCACGTGATTTTGTGACAGTTGTATGGTTGTAGTACTAGAGGATAAAAAGATTATATTTGTGACAGAGAATGAACAGTGGGTTTTGTGACACTGCATGACAGTCGTATGGTTGTAGTACTAGAGGATAACAAGATTATATTTGTGGCAGAGAATGAACAAATCTCTCAAAGTCTGTACAGACAAGAAGCAATATTTCATGATAACACAATTATCTAATTCTAACCTCACTCTCAACACATCATTTAACCCCATCTGTGTATAGATTTCTGTTTTTGGCAAGATGTCGTAAAATCGCAAAGAATGCCGAATGACTTCCAGTCAAAATAAGTTTTCTGTTCTTTTATCGTTAAAATACAGTTATTATAAGTAATTAATTTATCCATCGTTATCTATTACATTGAAGGTAATGATTATTTTACTTCAGATTGTAGTTTTTAGTCTTACTCCGACTGTCAAGAGTTAGTCATCCGTGAAGATGGAGTCTCAGATTGAGACAATCGGCGGTGAATTGCAAGTGGCAAATTTGTAAATAAACTCTTGTACATCGCCTCCGGATAGATCTATTGTGTTCTTTTGTTTTTGAAAAGGGTGACACTAATCGTACAGAGAATCAAGGTACACACGTGTATTTTCTGTAAATGATTTTTTTTTAGTCATGCAAAATTAGCGAGTCGTTCCAACTGTCACGTTTTGAGTTTTATTTTTACTTTGTAGTGTTAGGAGGTAGGGCTAGTGACTTTTTAAGTTGGGCTAGTGAATTTTGAAAATCACTGATCCCATGGCTAGTGGATTTAAAACAAATTTTAGAAGCCCTGATCATACTTTGATAGGACCTGAGTTAAGTCATCCAACTCAACAACACTCATGACATAATGATACTGTATATCAAGTAATAATATGTATCTTACAGAGAACATAACGTTATGTGAACTGTCAAATTTATATAGTGTAGAACTAGCTTCTAATGACATCAACAACATAGAAAATAAACTTATAGAACAATTTTCAGTCACGGTCCATGCAGATCAGGATACGAAACTTCAACAACTTGGCACACTTCATGAAACCCCTACCAAGGTAAAATTTAGAAACAATCTCAATTAGCTGCAATCTTTAAACCTCACTAAATATTTTAAATTGAATGACCATTCATTAAATAATAAAACAATATCAGTCCGAAATCTAAAAGAACAGAACTCGTATTGAGAAATTAGAGAAAAAGTAACAACCTCAAACAGATGAAGGTCATAAAAACAGACAGTGGGTCTCTGTCCTCCATTGATGTACTGTATGTACAGGGATCTCTTAAGATTATTGTAACAAATTACTGGAATTCATCTACAGATTGCTAAACTACGACACACTGTACTGTAGATATAAAACAAGCAATGAAGCATGTGATCTTGTGACAGTCACATGGTTGTAGTACTACTACTACTAGTAGCAATACTAGAGGATAAAAAGATTATATTTGTCACAGTGAATGAGCAAATCAGCTCAGAACTGACTGGAAAGGTCTCAAGACGTAGTACCAATCAATGGAGCACAAACTATTTGACGAAAGACGTCTTTACATCTTGTGTAAAAGACAAATTATTGATAGAAGGAAAACACCTAAGTTCACTGTGTTTTGTGGTGAAAATTTTCTTTTTTTATGTCAATTTTCGGCAGATTTTGTATCGTAATGTAATGGTGGCATCGATTTTTCGGAATATGAGAATAAAAACACAGGCGGAATGCAAGTAGGTGAAATGGTATCACGAATATAAGATGACATACCACT
>JAULBS010124811.1:0-13860 GCA_032355785.1 Symmetromphalus regularis | reverse complement strand
GCCAAAATTTGAAAAATCACCCGATTAAGCTAAAATTTTCAGGATATCAGTTTTTTAATGGATATTTTGACATATATATTTTATTAGCCAATTCTAAGATGGAGTGGTGGAAAATTGTCAGAAAATCAGTTGATTTGTCATGTAATGACCCAGTAGCATTTGTCTTGTTATTTATCAGTGAAATGCATGTAAAAGGAATACGTACTGAAACTATTAACAGAGTGGATGATTAGTTGGTTGGTTGGTTGGTTGTACAATGTATTTATTTTCGTGCTTATATCCAATTGAGGTTCAAGCAAGCTGTCCTGGGCACACAACTCAGCTTCCTGTGCTGTCTGTCCAGGACAGAGGTTAGTGTTAGAATGAGACACGAAAGCCGCTGCTTTTCGATAAACAGCAAGGGATCTTTTATATGCATGATCCCACAGACAGAATAGCACATACCACGGACTTAGTTAAACCAGTTGTGGACCACTGGTCGGTGTAAGTCGTATACACCTACCCACAGAGCCTTGCAGTGCACTCACTCTGGGTTGGAGCCGATACTGAATTTTAAAATCTCATGACTCGACTGAGATTTGATCTCAGTACCTATCAACCTCGGGTCCGATAGCTTAACCACTGCACCACGGAGGCCGGTACAGAGTGGATAACTGCAAGTGTATTTATTCCTTGAAAATTGAAGTTCCCAAACGTGTTCAAGATGGCTGACAAATCATCCCACTGAAGTCCGTTTTGAACAGATAGATACAAGCGATTAGATTAGACAGACGGATTGACGGACGGACGGACAGATGTTCAGCTACTGAAAAGAATGGAAATTCAGTCACATATTTTAAATATTTTCATAATGAAAATATAGGGGAAACATAGCTATGGAATTTTTAATTTTTTTTTACAAATGCTGTCTTTTCTTTTAAATATTCTCGTTAGTTATGGATGAAATGAACCCACAGCGCGAGGTGCAAATGGAGATCGTAACATCAGGTAGAACTTAAGCTTTGGTGCAAATTAATTGGTATAGATTAAAATGCATATTGCCGGATGTTATCCGCCATTAATGTCTGATATAGTTGATTATACTATAAATGTGCTTGTGAAAAAAATCTTGATTAACAGAAAAAATGTGTGAAGTGAAGTAAAAATGTGAATATATTTGTTTTGGCTCGATGCCAAATTTTTGCAGTAATGGTTGTGTTTATTAACATTAAAATTATTCAGCAGTATTTATTTAGAAATGTTTTGCTAGAATATCCATTTTTGTAAAAATATTTATCTGCTTTTCTGTTTCTACAGATTTCACTTCAAGCCTAAAGGTCGTCCTTTTCGAGTCATAAAAAGAAGAAGATTTTATCAACGTAATGCGGTGGTGGTTTTATTTTGGTTTTACTTTTTACAGTATATTAGATATATTTATATGTGAGTAAATCATATCACTTTAGTAATATTTGTTGAATCTACCATAAACAATATTACTCAAATCTCAGCAGTGCCGTATTAACCCATGGTCGGACGCTAGGCTTCGAGGTACTTCGGGTCCCTGTCTGGTAACAGTGCCTCAGTAAACAAATTGAAAGGCCACTATACCTGCGGGCCCCCCAGGCTTCAGCCTAGTCAGTGTTATGGATAACGCGGCACTGAATCTTAGTGTTTCATTGAAATGAAAATAAATGGTTTTGGAATGTTTTGACCCACTTTGGGAATGTTTGGGATGTTCGTTCAGGATCATAACAAAACATATTTCAGTTCTTCTCCAACCCCTTCTTTTCACCTATATGTGTTGTTAATTAACTATATCTACAGAAGTTTCTTGCTTCTGTTATCTTGCCAGTGTTTTGTCTAAATGGGATAGAAACAAGGTATATTTTAACTTGTTTACGTCAGTTTAAGAAACAAAGATTTTTAGGCACACCTAATTGTGGCGATAAATTAAAATAGCCAGATATTTTTGTCCGAGATAGGGAAATGAATATAAAAGCACTATGAATGTATTAATTTCGATTCATTAGCAAGTTTTAAAGGATAAAGTTTACATGAACCACAATCATTAAGAATGTTCGTACAAAGCGGGAACATAGAGATTCTGAAGCATCGGGCCGTGAGACGAACCGTGAAAATGTTGATGATGTTTCTCGACCCATTAGACGTGGAAAGCTGAATGTTGGTCTTGGCGATTCTCATAAATGTCTTCAACTGTACACAACGGCAGGGGCTAATTTTATAACTTGTAATAATCACATCATAGTTTAGCCATTCGTCACTCGGTCTGTATCATCTTGGGCAGATTTCGTTTGGAATTAATTAAAGTTGGGGTCATAAAACAAGAGCCAGGGAAAGCGTGGAGACTTGTATGACAGTTGCCATTCGTCTAATTTGGCAGTCCTGTGATGGCTGTAACTCTGGTGTTGCCAAATAACTCGAGTTAGAACCAAATACTGTTCCGGAAGAATAGGAGTCTGTATGGATTATTGATACAGGGGGATTCATATGCAACTTATATGTCTGAACTGGTAGCTGTAGATGATGATGCCTGGTCTGTCTGTTGTATTCCTTTCATCACTAGATCCGTAGTCTTCCACTGATGCTGTCATTGTATTTGAGTAGGTTTATGGGCAGCATATATCTGGCTTCTTAATCGTATTAGAGTAGGTTCATAATGTGTTTACTATTACATGTGTATTTATAAATTGCAACTGACAACCGATCTCAGAACTGGTTCCTTATTTTTGTTTAATTGAGAATAATGTTAATTGTGATGGAACATAACAGTTACTCCATTTTAAATTATCGTCTGCTCGAAAACTTATCAGTGTGTGTGGGGGCGTGGGGGGTGGGGGTGTACGTGCGTGTGTTGAGGATGAGGGTAGGGTAATATGTTAAAACAGCAATGTCCGTGCTTGTAAAACATTTATGTATTTCGTGAATAAAGTCGAAGGCCTATTTTGTTTGTATTGTATGGGGTTGCATGAGAATCTTCAATGTCATCGCAATCAGCTATAGCAGAATCAATGTCGTTTTAATGACACTTCTTTGTCAAGCAGTTTTAATTTTCACACGCAAGGATTAAGATCCTTTGTATCAGCCATAAATTATATTACCGCAACCGCTTCGGGAGATGAGTGCCAATCATAATCTTTTTTATGTTTTTATTTTTTGTATTACGTGTTTTGTTTGTTTTGCGGGGTTCCGTGTTGGGTTGGTGCGGTTGAAATTTAATCCAATTTAATCAATAATTTATTTGCTATATAGGTCACTTGACTAAGCGTGAATTATCACAACATTAATTTATTAATGCGCAAATTGCTGTGATTTTTCATTCCACAAATTAATTGTTATACAATAAGAATACGTTATAGTGATGTAATATTCATATTGTGAAAATGTTGCTCGAGAAAACGTCAAAGAGTTTTCAGATTCATCATATTTTGATATTTAAAGAAGCAAATCTTATTTGTTTTGGCCATTTCCGTTAAGATAGAAAATATGGATTAATACATGCACGTGTAATATGTGTGGTTTATAATTTATAATTAACAAAAAATAATAGTAATAAAAAGAAAAATGAAAGCATACATATACGTGTTTGAGATTTCTACGATCTGATTAATACTTAATTATTTCAAGTAAAATCAATTATGGACAAAGAACAATATAAAAAAAAATCTTTTTGGTTCTTAGTCCATGAGCCAGACTTAGAATTTTTAGATTACATTACCAACTCGAGGGACTAAAAGCACCTATGATTAGTTAACCTAATATGTGAACTGTATGAGAAAACAACTGATCCTCTGGATTTGCTCACGAGTAAGTATGTAATCTTCCCACAACACATTCTTCAATACATGCATAGGAATTAGGTTCTTGTGTGCAAGCCACGAAGTCTGCACGACACACATTAACATACCAGGGTCCATATTTACAAAGCTAGTATTTACTTGGCTAGTAAGACATCGCGTCTATTAGTGTCCATACTTTGTCAACATTGTATCAATTTCTAATCCTGCAGACTGATGTTCTGGAAGATTACTACTGAATTTAATAACCTCCTTCAATATAAAAAAAAAAACTTCCAAAATTCCTGCATCTACTTCTGTATGCGCGTGTGAAAATTATCTGTGAAATGTTTGAATGTTATTTGTATTGAAGTGGGACTTTTTTTTATCATTGTTTTTTAATCTAGGGAGGATCAAGGGTTACAGTGGGTGCTCACGTACGCTCCCGAACATCGCTTCGTTCCTGTGATGTTGAATGCAAATTATTGTGGAGCTTGCATTGGCAACATGAATACTGACATTAAAATTCTGACAGTGGAATATATGTATCCAAACACTCCCCGCAAGGGAGAAAATCCGTTCCGGAAAGTGGGGGGGGGGGCGGACTATACCATCCCGCTGCGCCCCCATCCCCCACCATTACAGACCACGTGTACTTTGGTATATTTACGCTAAGACGACATGGTTTAAAGTGTTACATTGGTACAATAAAGAGAAATACAGGTAAATATTATTTCCCTGAAATTTTCAGGTTTTTTTAAGCAAAATGGGGAGGGGATAATTATAAAGGCGTCACCCCTGACAAAAAGGGGGGCACGTATCCCTCTTCCCCATCCCCCCCGGGATTTACGCACATGCCTCCCAGACAATCGATCATTTAGATCTTTTTTTTTTTTAAGAGATTGGATTTTATCATGATACCGCAGAAGTTAGATTTTTTTTTTCTTTTTTAAAGAGATAGGTTTTTAATATAATAACCGTTTTCTCGTTCATATTCAACTTTTCAATAAGCAGTTTACTTTATATAGCAATGGTTTTTTTCTAGGCCTGCTTTTAACGTCGAAATATCGCATATTCTTAAGTGCTTTCAAACATCTTTTTAGGTCTAGGTTTATATCTTCATTTATCTTTACTTAATCCTTTTCGCTCCCTGGAAGCATAGAACCTTTTCACCTGACTACTATTAACTTTTTTTAAACTGTTGTTTTTTTAGTTTGTTTTTTGTTCTCATGAACATCAGAACTCGACATCAAAGACTTCAATAGAGCAGCAGGCCCGTACGCAGAATTTTCTTTAGGGTGTGCATTTGTGAAGGCCCGAATGTTTTATTTTCATTTTTAACGTTATTCTAGTAAATTAGCGTCAATCCAAATTTGCATTTCTGGACCCATCGCACCCCCCTGCGTACAGGCCTGTATTTCACTGTTGTAACATAACTGGTTAACTAAACTGCCAGGTTGTCAGATTCTCAAGTCAGCTGGAACATACACACAGACTGTGTTAAACATTCTCTTTGGTTTCTTGCTCATCTTCAGGGTATGATTCTGAAAGAAAAATTAAAATAAAATAATCAGTAAAATAAAGGAGAAGGTATGATAACTGGAATTTTTGGCCCCTGTAATGATGACAGCATACATGTACATGTACCAACATAAACATGTACATCCAGAAAAAAAACCCATACAACATGTCAACTTATAGCTATTAATTTATTCACCCTTCTCTGACAGTGTATCAACACTTCCTGGTCAGTACAATATGTGTTAACTCTTCCCTGACAGTGTAATGTTAACCCCTCTCTGACAGTGTATCAACACTTCCTGGTCAGTAAAATATATATTGACTCTTCCCTGACCGTGCAATGTTAACCCCTCTCTGACAGTGTATCAACACTTCCTGGTCAGTACAATATGTTTTAACTCTTCTCTGACAGTGCAATGTTAACCCCTCTCTGACAGTGTATCAACACTTCCTGGTCAGTACAATATGTGTTAACTCTTCCTTGACAGTGTAATGTTAACCCCTCTCTGACAGTGTATCAACACTTCCTGGTCAGTACGATATGTATTAACTCTTCCCTGACAGTGCAATGTTAACCCCTCTCTGACAGTGTATCAACACTTCCTGGTCAGTACAATATGTATTAACTCTTCACTGACAGTGCAATGTTAACCCTTCTCTGACAGTGTATCAACACTTCCTGAACAGTACAATGTGTTAACCCTTCTCTGACAGTGTATTAACACTTTCCGGTCAGTAATAATATGTATTAACTCTTCCCTGACAGTATAATGTACATGTATTAACCCTACTTCGACAGCAAATTAACTCTTCTCTGAATGAAAAATTAAAAGTAAAGTTTGTTTTATTTAACGACACCTCTAAAACACATTGATTTTTCTCTTATCATCAGCTATTGGACGTCATACATATGGTCATTATGACATATATTTTAGAGGAAACCCACTGCTGCCACACAGGCAACTCTTTTCTGATAAGCAGCAAGGGATCTTTTATATGCACCGTCCCACAGACAGGACAGCACATACCACAGCCTTTGAAAACTTATAATACAACAATCAATACTGATGTAAAATAAATGAGAGGGTATGATAAGGTCAATATTTGGTCCCCAAAATGATGACAGCATGCCACATATACAGGGAGTCCATAAAGTCTCTTTACAATTTACAATTTATTACAAAAGCAAATGAATAGATAAATAAATACATAAATAAACAGATAAAAGGTATGTGAAAAATACAAATGTGTGATTAAAAACTTTGATAACCACTGAGTACATTGAATAAATCTGATAAAAACATCCCATCAGTTGCCTTGGTAACACATTTTTTTTAAATTGTAAGGCTTTATGGACACCCTGTATATTCAACCAAAAATGAAAGTATGCATAATGAAATATTTTTGTTTCATAGTATGGTCATAGTAATGGTCCACTGGCAGCAAACACATGCACAATTTGTGATATTACTGCACACACTGTGTGGTTATCATATTAAAATATTTCTGCCATGAATGTCGTCTGGTTTATGAAATAAATGACTATTGATTACATGCATAATTTCTTTTTTGGTTGAGTATATATTTTTAGATATGTATATATTTGTCAATTCTGATTTACCAGTTTTCTTGCCAAGGGGAATAACTCCAAGTAAATGTATTTCTGAGATGGTGACTGAAAGAGAATCCCTTGGTTTATCGGATCCCTGGTCAAACTGGATAAAAGTTGTGGTCTGACAGAGGTCCGGTTTGGACAGGTTCCACTGTATCTAAATGTTTTGAGAAGTTAAGAAGGTCCTTATATATAAATGTCCTAATAACTTACACTACTTATATCTATATTTCTTGATACAGTCATTGCCGAGATCAACAACAGCTACATGGAAGTCAAGCGTTGCAGCCAATCCACTGGGTCGTTTTAACTTGCTGTCGTAGCTGTCAATGCAAAACAGAAGTTTTCCACTCGAGTTCATAACCTGCAAAAAAGTAAATAACATTTGTTAATCCAACATATTGTAATTGTTAATGCTGCAGCAATTTGTCAGATAATCAGTTAATTTTTTAATCTGGGTGAAAAATATGATTGTCAATCTTTGGTGACAGAATTGACTTTTAATTCTTTCTGACTATATAAAAAGATCACCGTTTAGACTACAGAATGGGAAATCCCGTTATGTCTTTTTAACTTGTATTTTCCGCAAATTCGTCATAACTTGACATGCACAGTTTAGGTAATGCTAAGAACAACATCCTGTTAGAAATGCAGATTTTTTGCTGTGAAACTTTTCTGTTTTTTAAGTAAAATTTTGGGTGATTTTGTATCAAATTGTAATGGCAGCATCAATTTTTGGTGGCATGGTGTTCTCGGAAAATGACCGCAATAGTGACATTTTATCATGATAGTGATATTTTATTGGAATATGAGAATAAAAGAAGGAATGCCATTAGTTGAAATAGTATTACTAATTTAAGATGACATACCACTTTCGAGATACTTGCAGAGAGTGAGTGAAGATTTTCTAAATGGGTCAATTTGTTAACACATTTTCATAGAAATTTGATGTCCTTATAATAAGGAAAAAATACAATAAATACTTGTATTTATATATAATGTTAAAGGAAATTCATTTATCTTTACAAATATACTTGAACCAATCTTCTACCATGAATAATAAAAAAGTTATCATCAATTAACCATCTTTAAATATATCCTTTGTTTAACTGCGGAAATATATCAATTCTTGTGGCACTATGGCTCAACAAGTCTGAATGGGTTAAAATAAATTAGAAAAACTGCAATTAGTTCTTGATTTCAAATGATCAAAGAAGTGTGGTCTCAAATTTTGTAAACATTATTGAAAGCAGGTATTTGTTAATTTCCACGTTTTTTTAAAAAGCTGCTATTTCTCTGTAATATATTCTAGTGTAACTAAATAAAATTGATAAGAAGCATGAATTGTCTTGAAAATTTACACATTGTATCAAGGGTGTACTTCAAAAGAACGGTTATGTCCAAAATGGTTGCTTTGAGAAAAATGAATTTTAAAGTTAAGTGTCACATAAAATCAGAACACTTTTATAGTTCACAGATTCTTTTTTATAAGGTTGCCCTCAGTATGCAAAATGATATGCCAAGACCTTTGATTCTGAGCTGATTCGAAGTGGACCAAATTTGCCAAGATGGACATTACTGTTTTATGCAGTCAACCCACCATAAGTAGATGTGTCAGATTTCAGTTTGTAAAGTTTGTTTTATTTAATTTAACTACGCCTCTAAAGCTCATTGATTTTTATATTATCATCGGCTACTGGACGTCAATCTGATATTTATTTAGAGGAAACCCTCTGCTGCCATATAGAAATGTAGGCTACTCTTTCCAACAAGCAGCAAGGGATCTTTTATATGTACTGTCCCCATATATAGGACAGCACATACCACAGCCTTTGATAAACCAGTTATGGACCACTGGTTGGATTTCATTTTGATTCATGCACCAATAAAAGAAATTGTGTTTTCATAATTTCAGTTCACAGTTCATTACATACAGGATATTGAATTAAATACATGTACCTTTGTTACCAAAATAATGTCCCATAAAATCATTTCGTAAGGGACATAAATCTGATAATAAATGAGTTTGATATTCTATTTATTACACCATAAAATTTCAATTATTCCTATCTTTAAACTTTCTCTGTATGCAACCATTGAGAAAAATGTTACTCTATTATAGATGACATTACATTAACCATTGAGAAAAATGTTACTCTATTATAGATGACATTACATTAACCATTGAGAAAAATGTTACTCTATTACAGATGACATTACATTAACCGTTTGCTATTTTAATGACAACAGCTAGCTTATTGGTCATAATGGCCAGATCGACCCAATAAAATGCCCTATTAAAATCATTGCTGATAATTTCTCAGTGGAAAAATAAAAACAAATGTGTAACTGATAACGAGTTCCAGTTGGGTAATAAAAGTGAAATATTGCACCTTGGAGGATAAAAATGATTATAACAAATTAATAATTGATCTGTGGTGTTTTGTAAGTATGAGTCAGTATTCAGCGCCGCCAGAATGATTGTGAAATAGGGGCGACAGACTAGTGACGTTGAGGACTACGATGTCCTGTGTCCTAAGAAAGTTTTGAAACGTAGATCCTGAAAAAAAAATATTTTAATTGGTTCTGGATAAATTATTGGGGTGCCAGCCGCCACCCCTTCCCCACCCCAGTTACAGCAGCCATGGGATTACAAAATAAACATGCAGCTATGAAAAAATAATACATGAATTAGCTAGTTTTGTAATGGATTGTTTGTTTGTTTATTTGTTTAAAGAGTAAAGTTTGTTTTATTTAACGACGCCTCTAGAGCACAATGATTTTTATCTTCTCATCTCCTATTGGATGTAAATCATGTGGTCATTCTGACATACATGTATTTATATATAGGAAACATGTTGCCACCACATAGGCTACTCTTTCTGATAAGCAACTAGGGGTCTTTTATATGCACTGTTCCACAGACAGGACAGCACATACCACGGCCTTTGATAAATCAGTTGTGGACCACTGGTTGGAAAGTAAAAAAATAGCCCAAACTGCATATGGGTCCACTGAGAAGGATCGATCCGACGATCGACAGCTTCACAGGCGGAGGCTCTACCATTTGAGCTACATCCCGCTCCAGTTTGTTTTATTTAATGACACCTCTAGAGCACATTTATTTTTATCTTATAGGCTATTGGATGTCAATCATATTGTCATTCTGATCACCACATAGGCTATTCTTTCTGATAAGCAGCTAGGGGTCTTTTATATGCACTGTCCCACATACAGGACAGCACATACCACAGCCTTTGAAGAACCAGTTGTGGACCAATGGTTGGAACGGAAAATAGCCCAAACTGCAAAATGGGTCAACTGGAAAGGATCGATCCAACAACCGACGGGTTCACAGGTATATAGTCTACCGTTTGAGCTACATCCTGTTCCATTAATCTGTTTAATGACCTACCCAAGAAGAAAAAAATAAACATTAACCACTGGAGGCCAGTGTTAAGCAATGGCAGTTCCAGAAAATCCATTTATGGGGGGCCCGTAAAGAATCCTTAGATAAAAAATAAAATAATGGAAAACTAAAATTAATTTTAAAAAATTAAATGTTATTTGAATCACTAAATTTTGGGAGTGGCACCTGGGTCCCCCTTGTTCCGCTACTGTAAAGAGTTGGTTTATATTTTTAGCATATACAGTAGAAATATAAATACAATAAACAATACAATACATACCATAGTACTATGATAAAATTTTAAAAAATATATATAATAAATAAAACAATAGTAAAAAACAAATTTAGTAAATTAAAGATGAAAAATGAATTTATGATAAAAATAAGTTTAGAATTATAAAAAAAATGAATAACGTATTGTGTAATGTAGAACTTTAAAAAAATGAATAACGTGTTGTGTAATGGAGTACTCTCCCTTACCTGGACTATTCCTTTGCCTTTCTCCATCTTAGTGGCAAGTATATGACCACCAGCATCTACTGTAATGCCGCCATATTGGCCTCTTCCTGAGTCGGGAAGTTTCCGAGAGAATTTCCCGTCCTTACTGAAGATTTGAATTCTGTGATCCGTGACTAGAATTTCATCGCACTTTCCCACCGTTAGCGCCGAGATCAGCTTGAACTGTCCATCCTTCTCTCCTTTACTTCCGAAGGTTGTCATAAGAATTCCTGAAGGGTCGAAAATGAACACTTTTCCTGCACAACTGTCAGCAACGATGAGATCCCCGCGACTGTTCACCGCTATGTCTATTGGTTCGATAAAATCCTGGGTCGTGAACTTCTTCACCAAGTCGCCCTCGGTTGTCATGGTCGATACGTACTTCGTACGCCAATTTATAACGGCTAGATTGCCATCCGGAGTGATGCACAAACCAGTGGCACTTTGGTTTTCTAGACCCGCGGGACCAATATGTCGGATAACATCTCCTCTGGGTCCGAGTACGACTATTCTGCTATTGCCAGTATCGAGAATGAAGATATGGCCTCGAGTGTCGGCGGATACCCGAACCGGTTGAACAAGATTCATCACTCCTTTTCCACGAGATCCAAACTTCCAAACAGGATTTATGTGATCGCTTACCTCCACTTTAAAGGGACTTTCTTTGATTGGTCGAGAGAAAATACTAATGTTCAGCTTCATCTCACCCGACTTTGGTGGAACAAACATTATGTCGTACGTGCCGTCATCATTGTCTTTAACTTTCGTCTCAACGACCTCTCCGGTATCGGTGCGTAGATCGGTCGTGACAGGATCAGACCCACTAGAACGTGGGTTGCCATGGTAATCGACGGTCGAGATTTTACAGCTCGATCTGAGATGAGTGGTGGCTTCTCCAACCTTCGCAGTACAAAGGGCAGGAAAGGTTGTGCTAACTTTAATCTGTCCGTATTTAGCGACGGCCTTCGCGATATCTTTAATCGCATCATTATGCTTGTATTCGTATTTGATAAATGAATTTTCTCTCGGCTCAGCCAGCGTGCTGGTCGTGTCGAGTTTCTCATTAAGATCTCCGATTTTCTTAGTGATATTCCGCACTTCCACCTGATATTGCAAACCGTCGCACTCTTGCTGAACGCGTTCCTTCTCAGCCTGAATCAAATCTAACTGTTCCTTTAAAATCGTCTTTTTCTCCTCGCGGATTTTCCGAACCCACTGCAGACACTCATGTCTGCGTTTATCAATCACCGTGACTACGTCCTGAAAAGAACGATTTATCTGATCGAGGGTCTTATCGACCGAGTGCTCGAGCCTACGTAGCTCTTCAGACACGTTCTCATAGGCATGGTTCAAGTTCTTGATGCATAAATGAGCTTTGTATAGTAATATCTCAGACATCCTCTTGATGGCTATTGCAAAAGGGATCACGGTATGTTCGCTGGCACCACGGCCATTATGATTACCGTCGGTGCAAAGGACGCAGAAGACAATATCACAGGTTTCACAGAACAAAAGTTCCTGATTGGAATGAACAGAACATTTGGGGATGATATCGCGACGCTGACTTGCCATCAAGTCAAGTAGCTGGTTCACCAGGAAGCTTGCGGGGAAGGCTGTAATACCGCCCTGTGGTAGAGTGATCACTTCTCGGCATATTGGACAGCGAAACGATCCCGTGTCGAGGGTCTGCGAGGCGATGATGCGTTCTAGACAGCCGCGGCATACAGTGTGCGAACAGGGCAGGAGTTTGGGGCGGTGCTCGATGCCGTCGTAGACACACAGACAAGTGCCGCAGGTGAGGAAACTGTCGTTGAAGTCTTCATAATTCAGAGAAACAGTCTCCACCAATGTTGAGGGCATCATAACTGAAACAAATGAACATAAAATATATCATATAATCATCAAAGTTAAAGACCACATCTGAAAAAGAAAAAAGGTATAATATTGTTTTAAATTGACTAAAAATAGGGAACACGGTACTTTGGTTTGGAGCTCTGGATATATAGTCGAGATCTTTGTGAACTTGAGAACTGTCGTATCATTCACTGTGTCTACATAATATTAAAGTGACATGAAACCATAAAAAGTTCGTTCCCTTATTTTTAGCAACATTTTAAATATTGTACCAGATTATACACATAGTCTGTAAATAATATGGATGAGACTATATATTTATATAACACATGAAAAAGTAAAGGGACATGAACACTTTTCACTTTTCAAAATAATAAAAAATTTACGATAATACCAGCAGAGAAATCATCATGTTTTCCTTTTCAGTTTGTACACTTTTTGGGGGAGGGAGGTGGTCCAGAAAAAGATAATGTTTTTTACGCTAATTAAAATTATGAAAAACATTTATGATCCTTAACCTTCTCTCAAACATCAATTTGTATTTCTCCTATTATTATTAGATCATAACTACATGTATGTTTGAACATACACACTTCCAATATTAGAAATCTTACAAATATCCAGCCACAACCCGTCTTTTTAACAAAATGCTTGCATCAGCTCATACTATTAACAAAAATTAGTAGTACGGAAAATAGCAGAAGAAAAAAAAATCTGATCTTGTGACAAGATGGCCACCAGATGTTGGGGTTATCTTATCTTCTGGCAACAGAGCGGCATGAAGATACAAATAGATCTATGTGGTTTGACCTGTACCACCAATTAGAGTATCTCACTAAACACAGCAAGTTAAAATCTTGTAAACATGCTTGTTAAGATGACATGAGATTGAGGAAGTAAACACATCATTTCTGAAAGCTGTGTCAGCATCACACAAATCTTAGAGCAACATAGTAAATGTAACTAATGTAATTTAGAAAATTTAAAAAACAGTTTTTGTTTTATTTAATGAAGCCTCTAGAGCACATTGACTTTTATCTAATCATCGGCTATTGGACATCAATCATATGGTCATTCTGACATATGTATTTTAGAGGAAACCCGCTGCCACCACACTGGCTACTCTTTCCGATAAGCAGCAAGGGGTCTTTTATATGCACCGTCCCATAGACAGGACAGCACATACCACGGCC
>JAULBS010124800.1:0-13861 GCA_032355785.1 Symmetromphalus regularis | reverse complement strand
TTAAAAACGATGTGAAGCTAATTTTATTCTTGGTTTATAAACATATGGCGGCCATTTTGTTTTCGCCATTTTGACCCTCTAAACGTAATTTTTCGAATTGCCAACATATTTTTTCAGATTCAGCTCCCTCAAATTAGGTTAGAAAACTATGTTGGACCAAATCCTAAAAAAATACCCGTACGTCGATTTCTAAGCAACTTTTTTTTAAATTGGGACCTGACTACTATAGCTTATTGACTTATTAACTATAAACTATTGGAAAGTAAAGTTTGTTTTATTTAACGACGCCTCTAGGGCACATTGATTTTTTTTATCTCATATTGGACGTAAAACATATGGTCATTCTGGCATATTTTTTAGAGGAATCCCGCTGCCACTATATAGACTACTCTTTGCGATAAACAGCAAGGATTCTTTTATATGCAGTTTCCTACAGACAGGACAGCACATACCAAGACCTTTGATGAACCAGTGGTGGACCACTGGTTGGAAAATACTGAGTTATCACAGGATACCAGCTACATGTTTCAATTAGCAGAAAGAATAGCACATAGTGCGGCCTTTGATATACCAGTCGTGGATCACTGGTTGGGATGAGAAGAAACCAAGTGAGAGATATGGACCACCGTGCGGGAACGCACTACTGTCTCAGCTATAGGTAGATCCCATCCCCAAATCAGATACGGATGACAAAATCGGGTAGGTGTGTAAAATGTGTTATAACCACAAAAAAACTACTTACAGTTAAATTCTGCTTTTCCTTGAGCCAAACTGGTTGAAAAGGAAAATAGAATATACAAAATGGGTATATATTATTCGATAACGCAAACTGTTGCTAAGAAACCATTCTTTAATTAGCAGCTTCATTTTAGACGTAGGATGTGAACCGGATACAATGAACACGTTGTAAACAATTGAGGAGTGTTTTCAAAAAACTCGTTTATTCCACAACTTTGGAAAACGTTAACGAGACAGTCTCATAGTTGCACAAGATAGCAGTAGTCCAAAATGTATTTGAGTTGAAATATACTGCTTTTAAAAAGCATACCCCGTCTGTTACTAGTTCACGAAAAATAACTATCTATTAAAGCAATTTACTAACAAAAAAATTATAAGATTGATAGGTAAATATTTATTCTGACAGGACTTTGGGGTTGTCTTCCTGATAAATTTATGTTTAAATATAGAGTATAGGATAATGAAGATATACATGTAGATAATAAGGATTAGATTGCAAACAACAAATTGCTTTCAATTAAAGGAATTTATTAATATACTAATACTAATTAGTACTAATATATTAATTTTAAGTCCTTTTCATCCTGATGAAAACATCTCCTCAGTCCGCCATACATTTAGAAAAAAAAAAGAAAAAAAAAAGTATTGTTTATTTAACGAAACCCCAGCACATTGGTTTTATTTAGCGGCTATAAGGTGTTATAATGTCGTGTTTTGAGACTCGTAGTCTTTAGAAGAAACCCAGTATCACCGCATAGGGTACTCTTTCCGATTAGAAGCAAGTAATCTTTTATATGCACTTAACCACATACAGGACAATACACACCACAACCTTTGACAAACCAGTTGTGTGACCTTTGACAAACCAGTTGTGTGACCTTTGACAAACCAGTTGTGGACCACTGGTCGGTGCAAATGGTGTACACCTACCTCTTTAACACTCAGAGTTGGATCTTGTATCGAAATTAAAAATCTTATGCCTCAACTGAGATTTGATCTCTTTTTTTAAGAGCGATGAGTCCGCGCCACCTAGGCCATTATATTTTGAGTTATAATTCTAATCAAGGTTTGAGGTCTCCCAGAGGACAGCAAATATATCGGTTGTGGACCACTGGTTGAGTAAAATGGTAAAACAAAAGTGAGAAAAAGGGGGATCCGGACACCCTGTATCCGCTACTGCTTGTGCAAATGATAAGGTTAGGTTATACTTAGTTTCATGCTTATATCCAATTATGTCCAGGATAGAGGTTAAGGTTAGTTTAAAACGGATAACTTGCCGCCACCACACATACTGGTGACTTATATCAATAAGCAGCAAGGATTCTTTTATATACACTACACGACAGACATGATAGCATATACACCGCTTTTGTTATTCCAGTTGTGAACCACAGGTCGATTAAGTATACCCCTACCAACTCAGTCTTGCGGATCGCTCACTGTTAGTTGGAGAACAAAGATTTAAAATTTTAACCTCAACTGATATGTGATCCCAGTATCTAGCAGTTACCATTACTACCCGTCAATGGCAAAATCTAACAAATCATTTGTTTACTTCTTTGAGAAAAAAAATATGTTAAAGTTGTTCCTGATTAAGGACCGACTGACAGCAGTTTAAAAAGATTATAGTAATTGCTTAAACATTAGTGTCTCTATATGAGATAATTTAATCTATTTGTATTTATGAATATCTGCTATTGTTGGCGGGATATTTGTTCTGGCTTTTTGACGATGAAGATTCAAGACTTGTTAGATTTTGAAAATGAAAAATGGAAAAACAAGATAACCCCAATTCAGTTTGTAATAATTTATTGACAAAAAACCCAGCCACATGCTGGTAACTTCAGTCGTGGATCACTGGATGGAACAAGGAATGTCGACATTGATCCGACAAAGAGGAATGAACCTAAACTCCCATCGCATCTAGGTCGACATTCTAAATCAAAGCTACGTTGCACTCAAATGTTGTGGTATGTTCTTTCCAGTGTTATGAAAAACGCATGTCATCTGTGCTCTATATAAAACAAACACATTTGTAGTTGGCAAGCTTTTAAGAATACCGAAACAAATTATAGGCCTATAGGAACGACTTTGTGAGGGGTGGGGGCACTGACAGATCGAGTACAAAGCATATATTGTTTAAGCATGGCCGTAGGAACCAGGGGTAGGGAAGGCAGGTGGCGTGCCTCTCAATTGTGACCATTTTAAATTGTTTTAAACATTGTTTTGCATTGTAACCAAAATCTGATATAGTTTGTACCCGATCGGTCACTATTCCCCCCCTCCCCCCAAAAAAAATAAATAAAATAAAATAAAACAATAACTCCCACTCATTCCTAAGGGCCTGTTAAGCCTAAAATAGTTCAAAACAACAGATATGTAGTTCTATTTATATATTTGTATTCCGTTGATATGAGTTAGTCTCTAGATTTTGTTGATGTGTCGAAATGTTAACGATTGTATCAGTTAGGAGAAAGACGTAATTGTGCTTGTTTTGAATGTGTAAACTGGGAATGACGTTATTAGAGGTGAGTATGCAGCGGAAATGACGTTATTACAGGCAACTGACGTCATTAGAGGCGCGTGTACATTGGAAATGACGTTATTAGAGGCGCATGTGCCGTGGGAATGACTTTTATTACAGGTGGCGCATGTTTAGTGGGAATGACGTCATTAGAGGACAGTGTGCACTGGGAATGACTTTATTACAGGTAGCCAGTGGCGTAGTTTCCATTGAGGCAATTGCCTCACTAGATGTTTTTGCAGAAAAATTATTGATTAATATTATAAAAAATTATTAAAATACGAGAAATAAAAATCTTGTCAAAGTTTGCCTCACTATAAAAAAAGACCCAAGCTACGCCAATGATGGCGCATGTGCAGTGGGAATGACGTTATAACAGGCGCATGTGCACTGGGAATGACGTTATTACAGGAGCGTGTGCAGTGGGAATGACGTTATTATAGGCGCGTATGAAGTGGGAATGACGTTATTACAGGCGAACGCGTGTGCAGTGAGAATAATGTTATTACAGTCAACGCTTAAGCAGGAGGATTTCTGGATTCGAACCCTGATGCTGCTCATCTCTTTCTTTTTAAATATACTGTATTCAGTTGCTTGAGGGAAAATGGGCACTCAAACCCTCCAAAACATCTTATACACGCACGTACATTACGCAGGCAGATACGATAAATACCGAAAGACGTACCTATAAATTAACAGTTTATATATTTGAAGTGGTAACCATGGAGGCAAGTGAGGCAATTAACAGTTGATTGAAATCACATCAGTCTATCGGACAGATTTCGTCATAAAATCACATGTAGAACAACGTGACTGAACTGAGCTTTATTTACACACAGGCCGTAATCAATATTTTATAGAAAATAAATATAATGCATCTTAAAGGCATATTCCCACGGAATTTAAGGGGCTTTGTGCTCTAAATATTGATTACAAATGAAACCTACATGCATTTGTGATACTAGATCTCGCTTTTATATCACGCAAGACGTTTTACCTGAACCATGGTATAGGGAATTCCCTGTCGAGTTTATGGTTTATGTTTCGTTACCATAATTCAATTATTACTTTAAAATTATTGATAATAAGCGAGATGCTGTGGTTATCTAATTCGTTGAATGAAGTATTTCTATGGACATATCAAATGTTTATATTTTAAATTAATTCTTTGTTTGGAAATGAATTAGGTCAGGTGTCCGTGAGGGCATGCGTTTAAAGGGATGGTCCCGTTATTGTTCAAGGAGACAGTTCTCCAAAAATATTTGTTTTAAAATGCGTTGCCTTAAAAAGCACACCCTGAATTACATTAACAAAGTAAATTACTATCAAGACAATTAACTACAAGAAACAGAAAAGATACATACGGAAATAATTAAAAGTGAGCCCAACAGGATTTGGTGGCAGTCCTCCTTGTATTATGCATACGAAATAATTATAAAATCAATTAAATTCAAAGCATTATAAATTCAAAGCATTATAAATTAAAACTATTAGTATACTTAAAAATTACAATATATGAGCTTGGGTACCATATTCACTGACGCTACACACCATTATACTTTGAGTGTATAACAGTGGCGGATCTAACCGGGGACCCTGGCCACAGTGCCCGCCCCCCCTCCCCACGTATTTTGCGATTTAAATAACTTATTAAAAACAATTATAACAATATATTAAAACAATTTATTAAGTATTTTAACGTTAAAGAATACGAGGATTATTTAGGGACCCCTCTAATCTGATGTTGTAGATCCACTGATTTTAATAATAAACCAAAAAATAAAACTAATGAAAAACGACTAACAATTCGAATATTTTAATGTCTTTTGCATAAACTATTAAATAATACTGAATATACTTCTTCATAATTAGCATCAACATACATGTACATTTGTTACAGTTTGTCTTGATTCCTATGTATAATTATAAACAGGCACTATCATAATTGCACAAAATGGCAGTCCTCCAAAACCTGAAATGTCTTTGATTTAAAATAGTATACCCTCAGTTACATACACAACAATTTGCATCATTTAAAGCAAACGTAAAGTTTGTTTTATTTAAGGAACAATCTAGAGCACATTGACTTTTTTATCCTAATATCAACTATTGGACGTCAATCATATAATAATTCTGACATATTTCTATAGAGAAAACTCGCCACCTAGCCTTCTCTTTCTGATAAGCAAGCGAGGGGTCTTTTATATGCACTTTCCCACAGACAGCACAGCACATACCACGCCCTTTGATGAACCAGTTGTTGACCACTGGTTGGAAGGGAAAATAGTCCAAATTGCAAATGGGTCTACTGAGAAGGATCGATCCGATGATCGACTGGCATCATTTAAAGCAATTTACTTGCAGAAAATAATAACTGCATACTTCCACCAATAACCGATGTTTTATTATAGAGAGGCAAACAAACAAAAAGGAGAAATACTTAAAAGTGCATCTGACAGGAATTCATGGCAGTTTTAACGAAGTTTTAAATTTAAAATGGCGAATAGATATTTTTCTAATCTTAAAATTAAAATGGAGGGACTAGTGATTTTTCGTGGGGACGAGTAACGTTTTTAAGTTTTCTAGTCCCCCAGGTGAGTGAAAATAATTTCTTAATTTCTATCCCTGTTTAAAATATGTTAAATTATCGGACACACTATAATATCACATTAATGTTTTTTCATATCTTCCCATCGTTCAACACAGAATTGACGTCAGTACTTTCATAATTCGTTGACATCACTCATCCATTAACACAAAACGAAATGACGTAAATGTTCAAATTATTTTCCAAAAAATTCATGTACATTACAAGAGGACGTGACGTCAAGAGGAAGTGAATTCACATATTTATGTCTCCGTTATGTTGACGTCTAATGCCGAGTTATTGCCCGGACCCATAGACCCGACTCAGATTTCATTATCCCAGTTGCTACTCGCTTAGCATTATGGGTAGAATCAACTTCCAGTCTGTATCTAGAAAAGTAATGATATGAATTAGTTGGGTAGATATAATAATTCACAGAAATTTAACAAAACATTAAGACAGTCATAATTGGTTTTTCACCAGTTCTACGTGTATGTTCGTCAACACCCATTTGAATGACCATTCCTAAATTCGCTGCTTCAGAACCAAGAGGGTAAAGTTAGGGTAGCAGTTAATGGAGAAAATATAAAAAACTGTTCCTCTCCTGGATACAAGCTTTATGTGGCATATCTTTTGATTTCAAGATAAATGTAGGATAGCTTCATAAACCCTCACACACCCTTTGTGCACCAGATGCAGAGCACTTGAGGGCATTCAGTGATACCAGCGAGTGCCAAACCCTTTTGGTTCTGAAGTAGGGAATTAAAAGCCAGAAATGTATCTATTTGAGAGTACAAGTATATAACACAGAATGATGGTTAAAAAACCAAACCATAAATAGTATCCATTTTTTTTCTTCTGAAATGTATATATGTAACAGTGGAAATGGCCATACGTGAATATTGACTACTATAACATTTATGAAGAGATCAGTACGGATTTAGTTAATTTATTGCATATTTAATTACACCCCCCCCCCCCACCTCCTCTACCATTCTGATCTCACACATAAATGAATATCGACTATTTGGAGTCAAAATGTGAATTTAAATTCAAACTTACTTTTTCAGAACCCGTGCTATAACTACTTTGTCTTCATTCATTGCAAAATGCTGACCAATGCAGTTCCTGTTCATAAAAAATAAGAATTCTTGATAACACCCCAGCAGATTGGTTTATCAGCGACTATTATATCAACAGGCCCCAGTGGCGCAGTAATTAAGCTGTCGGACTAACCTGTAGGTTTATTGGGATAGAATCTCAATCGATACACACGCTTTTTAATCTCGATACCGGATCCAACCCATAGTGAGTGCTCCGCAAAACTCACCGGCTAGGTGTGCGCCTCTTGCACGCTCCCGTGGTCCTGTTGATTTATCAAGGGCTCTAGTATGTGCTATACTATCTGTGTGAAAGCGCAAATAAACGATCTCTTTATGCTGCTAATAGAAAGAGTAACCTATGTGGTGGTAGTGGTTTCCTCTAAAAACGATGAGTGACAAAACACCATAATTAAGTGTAACACCTAATAATCGCTGAATAAACTATACTCTAAGGTGTTGTTAAAAAAAAGTCCTTTCATCTTATTTAACTTCACATAAGGTACTCATTCTAATTAGCAGTAACATGATATGAAGTTCCAACGCAAAACGCGATAAGCGCCAAATTTGAAAAAACTGTACAGTAACCACCAAAGAAAAGACTTGCATTGCTTCTCCGAGTAATTGTTTGCAGAATGAGCGTAGTAGAAAATGTGCTTTCGTTCCAATACGCGATAAGCGTCATGCACAGACGTCACATTTCCGTTAAAAGAAAAATGTCATTTTTCCAAAAACGTCAAAAATGGAAATATCGCATTTTGCGATGCAACTCTTCAAATGTAGATTCACACAAACAGGGGATCGATCCGACTCCTGATAATAATGCTAATCAACGACAGGATCTGTGTATAATCAGGCGGGGATACAGGATTTCTGAAATAGGGAGGGGTTCCAAATGTGATGGATGAATGTGAATGGGGAAAAATTGTTAATTCTCTCGTCCTTCAACTCGGAAAAAAAAATATTGCAAAATTACAAATTTGTACCAGAGAAAGTCCACGATATGTCGTTTATTTCCAAAGCTTGATAACATACAGAAATACAAGCTGGATAATCATGCAGTTATTATCGACAGTGACAATGCTACGAAACAAACCAAAAATTAAACTCTTCTTCTAACAGCAGAAATACAGAAAACATCTCAGTGGTGCAGTAGCGAACACACTGGTGGCATTTTAGGGGGTTGAAGCCCCTTAATTTTTCGAAGAAACGATTTTCACTTCATATATAAAAAGAAATGAAAGTAACGGATACTTACATAATTATTTAGGTTTGTCATATAATTTAAATAGTACTGCTTATATCCTGGCTGGAAAATGCCTTAAAGGGGGAAACAAAACAAATTCACCAATTGAAACCCCCTTTCCTTAAAATCCATTACGCGCCTGGGGTGGATGCAGGATTGGCCAAAGATATTTTAAAGCTTTTTTACAAACGTAAATAGGAAAGGGGTATTCCGAACTTACTTAAATCAAATCATAATGGGTAAAACTAAAAAATGGCAGTAAACAAGATGGACGGGGGAATGTAGCTTAGAAACATGTACCACCTAGGCTCGGATGCAGGATTTTTGAAAGAGGGGCTCAAATGTGATGCATAATGGTTAATTTTCACATCTTTCCACTCGTAAAATGTACAAAAATACGAGAAAAGGCCCTGGACACCCTGGACCCGCTACTGCACCCTGGAACCACTGGATACGCCTATACTTCACCACATGCATACCTACCGTTCTAACGACTCTTAGGCGATTTACGAGACAACACGATATATTTATTTTCTTTCAAAAAAAAAAAAAGAAGCTTATTTCTCACCTAGGCCCAGCAGCAAATGGTACAAATGAATACTGATCCATCTTAATGATATTATCTGGTAAAAATCGGTCCGGATTGAAGATCTCGGGTTCGGACCAGACTGCGGGATTGTGGTGAAGGCCGAATATGTTGATAAGGACAACAGTGCCCACAGGAAACAACATTCCGTCGAAGTGCATGTCGTGAACTAGTCTCCGAGCTACAAATGGAACTGGAGAGTGGTACCTCAGTCCTTCTTTTACACAGCAAGCCAAATAGTCCAGTTTCTGCAGTCCATCCCTGATATAAATAGAAACAGAAGATTCATATAGCGTAAGAACCCTATTAACCAGTACAAAACGCACGACTGGGGGAAGGTGTGGGTTTGACGACTGTGATGATCTACCCAGGCCTGAAAGAACGACTTTGGTCGTGTGGGGAGTAGGGGTGGGTGACCAAGGGCGAAAATCCGTTCCTGAAAGTGGTGGACGGAACACATCCTTGTCCAAAAAGTGGGGGGGGGGGACGGACCATCCCGCTGCCCCCTCCATCCCTCCACCATTATAGACCACTTGTGTACTTCGGTATATTTGCGCTAAAACCACATCGTTTAAAGTGTTACATTGATACAATAAAGAGAAATACTGGTAAAGATTATTATTTAGGCATTTTAATTTTAATTTCACTGAAATGTTCAGTTTTTCTAAGCAAAAAGTGGGGGGTGGAGGATAATTATATAGGAGTTCCCCTTATCTAAAAAGTGGAGGGACGTGTCCCCCCGTTCCCCGCCCCCCTTGGGGATTACGCCCATGTAGGTACATGTAGCCACATTAGTGAAGCGGTAGCGGGTTTCGTCTTTTATATTAACACAACTTCAGTCTTGGACTGACAGCACAGGAAGGTGAATTGTGTGCCCAGGATAGCGTACTTGAATATTGATAGGATATAACATTATAAGTATAAAAATAGGAACAGCCACCCAACCTAAATGTGTGGGGAATTGGTGATTTTGCATGCAAGCTATTTGAACATAGTAATGTGATACGTGCAAGATTTTATATTACTTTATGTTTGGTAAAGTTGAGGAAAAATCCAAACCAAAGCAAAACATTTTAAAACTTTTTCCCGTAATTATACTTTTTAAGTTTCAGTCCCTCCTAAAACAATACTTCCTCCGTTCCTGAATAATATTTACATTTATTTTACTTTCAGTTGTGTCTCCAGAAAGAATCACGGAATAAACAATGAATAGATGTCGCCAGTGAATGCCACGTCATTTCCTGTAACCCACGTGCCACTGACGTTGCTATGGATTCCATATGTCTCGATTGCCGCTTTGTTCATAGCATTTCTCGGAGTGAATTTCTGGTGCTATCACAAACGAAACCGAATAAAATATTTGCGAAAACGAGAAGAAAGACGCTTAAAGGATGGACTTTATGAAAGAAGGAGAATTGTGGCTTTAATGCGATCCCATTTGAATTTAAAAACGCCCTCTGTTGAGGATATGGGAGTTACGGTTCCTGGCGTACCGGAAGTTTTCAAGAAAAGTGAGGCTCAATTGCCCATAAAATCTCCACCTGTTGATGAAACCGGAGTTACAGATACTAACGAAATGGGACTTTATATCACAAATTACTCTGAGCTACATACAAAAACGGCATCTGCTGGGGAGATGAAAGACAATGTTCCAAGCATAACCGAAGTTTGTATCAAAAATGAGACGCATTTTCATATAAAAGCGCCGTGTACAGAAGACACTAGAGTTACAGTTCCTAGCCTAACGGACGTTTCTATGGTAACTGGGGACAAACATATTGCTACGCCGGAGGATGATACTATACTATCACATGTTTCCGCAGATGCCAAAATACCAGTTCGTAACCAACGAGGACAATTTGTTAGGCGAGCTTTCATGACAAAGAAACAAATGTCATCAGGGTTTATGTTTTCAAGGAACCCTAAAAAGGACGAACGGTTGAAAAAGCTTAAAAGCTGTAATGCTCTTGCTATTAAGAAGACTAAAGAAAATAAAACTGTTTTAGAAGTTCTTGGTGTAAATCAAAAGCACGCGTGTTCATCAGTGCAAAGGGAAGCAATCCATTCGGATATTCTACCAGGGGAAGCAACCTATTCCAAGACTTTACCAGGAGAAGTTAACTGCGCAGAAATGTTACAAAGGGAAGTAACTTATTCTGAGATTTCTTCTTCGGAGTTGAGCAAGGATAGGAAAACGAGATCAGTATTAAATAAGACACGTTTGAATAATTTCTTTAAAACAGAATCGACGTCATCACTTGTGGACAAGGACTGAAAAAGTACTAATCAAATTTACACCCAGGTGATTTTCCAGTAATATATATATGAATTATGAAAATACCTGGAATAAAAACCAGAAAAACGTGTCAGTATTATTATGACCTGTTATGAAATTCTAACAACCGGTATAAAAAAATTAGAATAAATGACCTGTTATAGATGGGAATGTGAGATGTATTTACAATTTTATTGCAAAACACATATAATTTGAAACAGACTATAACACACAGATTGATATTGATTAAACCTGAAAGGTAAAATCACAGCTAATACTTCCTTCCTTTCTTCTTTTCTTACTTTCCTTCCTTCCTTCCCTCCCTCACTTTTTCTTTCTTTCTTTCTTTATTTGTAACAACAAATTTTATTTGCCTTATTTAGATATGTAGAATTCTCTTCATAAAAAATATTCCCCTCTCGATCTGTTAATCTTTTTTTTTAAACTCGTTTTTAAAAACTTTAATCTTATTAAAAGAAAAGCCAAAAAGCCAAACAAATAAACACCACTAATAATAACACAAACAAAAACAAATCCCAGAAAACCCCCCAAATCAGACAAAAAAGCCTGACTATTTACATATTTATAGTTATCTTCTTCTTCAAAAAAAAATAAATGTTTATTTTTATTTTATTAAAAGCGAAAATGTCTCATTTATATATTAAATGACCGATTTTCCTTTAAACAAAAACAATTTCATTTATTTAGATATTTTCCTCTGAAATTTCTCAATATTTCCCTTTTCATTTTCTATTTAATTTCCAGCAACTATAATTTCATTACATAGTAACGTTTACAACCAAAGCAATTTCGTTCGCGGTATTTCGATATACATTTTTAGTACACCTTTTTCTGGTTTTTATTCCAGGTATTTTCATAATTAATACTGGAAAATCACCTGGGTATAATTTTGATTAGTACTTTTTAATTATTAAAGGAGCACTGTCAAAGTTGGATATGACATATTTTACAACTTTTACATATACTGCTGTTTCGTAGCCAGAGGATGAAAGCAGACAGGAAAATATGAAGAGGGTCCCCTGTACAACCCATGCAATTAAGAAAACGTCCACGGCAAAAACAAAAAAAGTATTGGAGGAATAGTGTCCATGGCATTTTCCACGACAATTTTAGTATGAAGTGTACTTCATTCTTTAATAATAAGAAGCAAATATATCTTGAAATTTTTTTAGAGCCCACCTATGTACGGGCCTGTTACTGAGAAACCGGAAAGGTAGGCAGGTCAGAAAAAGGCAGACGATGCATTTGCCTCGTTTGTCTCAATGCTGGATACGGCACTGTACTTGTAACGAACAACTGAAAATCAATCGCTCCCTTCAAACACAATGACCTAATGAACTCGACAATATTAAAGGTATAATACTTAGCACTCAAATTATATTGTTTCCGTTCCAACCAGTGGTCCACAACTGGTTTACCAAAATGCCATGGTATGTGCTATCTTGTCTGTAGGACGGTGCATATAAAAGACCCCTTTCTAAATAAATATGTCAGAATGACCACATGATTGACGTCCAATAGCTGATGATGATAAGATAAAAATCAATGTGCTCTAGAGGCGTCGTTAAATAAAAATAATAAAAAAATACAATTAAAAAAATCATATTATATTGGTGCGTAACCATTCTTATTGTGATTTCTCCCCAGAATTAGTACAGCGTACAAAGACATACGTTGTCAATTTAAGTATACTAATAAATTGCTTTAATATATATTAATTGTTTGAATTTGATGGATTGTATGATCTATATTTCACCACATATATAAATGAAGACTGCCACCTTATTTCTTTCGGACGTACTTTTAATATACCAGAATCTATAATAATTTAAACCTGTTTTATATATATTTTTTATATAAACAAAATGCTAAAAAATAGGAAAATATTCTTTATTGCTTTTTCAATGACATGAATTGCAATTTTATAAAGAAACAACATACAATGTTGCTGGGCAATTCAACAAAATATTACTTTGGCAATATACACATGCTACATCGAGTAAATATTATATAGAAATGTTAAACACAATAATAATAATGATAAATACCGTCTAAACTATTATTACTTTTGAACAATATATGTTAAAACACACACACACATACACACTCTCCCACACACGCACTCACACATACATACATGTACATACATATACACACACACGTACATAATACATACATGTACAATGTACATACATAAACACATAATACAAACATACACACATACATAGACATACATACATGCATACATACATACATATATGCATACATACATACACACACACAGACACACGCACATGCGCACACACATACAAACGCACACACAGATGCACGCACACATACATAATACATATATATATATAGAGACAGTATATACTAGTATATTTTTTCTATGAGAGAAAGATGTCTACACATAATTATACTGTAATAAAAAAAAACAAAAAAAACATTCATTGCATACATGTACACGGTAAATAATAATAATACAAATGATGTCTTCTATTAAATCGTTTTAATAGTTTATTATTTACCACAGAGGGGTAAGTTCTACTATTAGTTTAAATAACATGATTATAATTAAAATCACAAAATATACTCAGTATAGACTAACTTTGGTTGGTTGGTTGTATTTATTTTCGTGCTTATATCCAATTAAGGTTCAAAGACGCTGTCCTGGGCACACAACTCGCGTTCCTGTGCTGTCTGTCCAGGACAGAGGTTAGTGTTAGTAGGACACGAAACTCGCTGCTTTTCGATAAACAGCAAGGAATCTTTTATATGCACTAT
>JAULBS010124789.1:0-13862 GCA_032355785.1 Symmetromphalus regularis | reverse complement strand
TGGTCTTGTGGCCAGAGCATAGTTTTCAAAGTGAGTAATAACAATGGTTTCCAGGATGTCCTTCTGATATCTTCACCCATTAAGATTGCCTTGAACAGTTACCAGATCCAACTTGCAATCATGTGGATACCACTTTTCTCTCTTTTTTTTCTTTCTTTTTACCCAAGACCCAGTGCCCTTGTCTTATCACACTGGGCCCATGGTGAACGTGTGCAAACCAAATTGGACGTGGGCACATTTCAAAAATACTTCATTTCAATCACGCGAAATGCATTTCCACACCATCGTTGAACCACCACCAAATGGAATGGTTTCTTGAATGTTTATGGCATTTGGTTGCCTCTAGATACGAGTTCTTGCTACAGTCATATGCAGAAGAAAGCCGCTTTCATCAGACTATTGAATCTTTCTTCAGGATGCAAGATTCCATTTATGGCGTACCTGACACCTAAATGTGCTGCTTTGGTTGTTGGTGTCTGAAGGGCATATTATAGACCACCTGGCTCAGTACCCAGCGGTCTTCAGCTGATTTCTTATGGTCCTTGTTCACATGGCCCTATTGGAAAGCCAGTTATCTCTCAAAATCTTGCTGCAGGAAAAAGGGCAATGTGGAACAAGTCTTAACAACTCCGTGTCCTCCAGTGGTGATGTTTATGATGTTGTCCTCAATGATTCCTGTCCTCACAATGATTGGTTTATTGTTGTTTTTGTATGAGTTGACTTATTACAGTATGATTCAGACTCAACTGAAGGCCAATTTCAATGAATGATGATCATGCATTATTCATTCCAATAATCTGCCACCTTGTGACAAAGGACAGTGTTCAGTGAACCATTAGACACTTATTGAACAAAAAAAGAAAATTATTTTCCAAAAACAAACATGAAACTTAATAGAACAAAAACTCAGTTTTTCCCATGTGTAAAGGTAGTTTTATGCACATGTTACTATGGGTTCTTGACTGCCAAGGACAACAAAACAACAATATGGAGTGTGGGAAGGGACATGATTTTTACGGCATTAATATTGCCTGGCTACCACACATAATAATAATTTGGTGACATTATAAATTAGGTGGTAGTTAATTAATTTCCAAGTGTGTATATATAGTACAGTAGAATCCTCTTAATTGCATAGGCATTTTGCCCACATATTTTATGCAATTAACAGGATTATTCCTTTATCAGAAATGCCCATTTAAAATCATGTTACTATTCTTGTACTATCTGGTATAAATTCAAAGTACATTTATCAAACGGTGATCACAAGTATCATAAATATTCAATATCGAAAGGAATTCTTTGACAATATAACCTGAATGCTATAACAGATGTAACAGTATAACTATTGAGACATTAGTTTCTACTTAGAAAAGCACTATAATTATCAGTATTATTACAGTAGAAACATCTTAATTGCAGAGGCATTTTACCCAACTATTTTATGCAATTAACAGGATTTTCCTTTATCAGAAATAACTTTTTATAATCATGCTACTATTCTTGTGCTATCTGGTATAAAATCAAAGTACCCATTGAACCTTGCAGAACACTCACTCAGGATTGGAGCCACAATTCCAATAGCTTAAACACTGCACTATTGGGGTGAATATTGATTTAATACTAATTTAATTTACTGGAATACTTACAGCTGCCAAGCCTAACCTCATTGATTTTGGAGAATGCTACATCAACGAACCAAAGGTTTTGACCTTTTCAATGACCAATCACTCGGAGTCAGATTGCATGAAGTTTCAGTGGCCAGACGACGAACAGCTGAAGGTCTCCCCACAAATTGGACACATCCATCCTGGCAGAACCAAAGACTTGTCTATCACCTTCAAATGTGACAGCCCAAACACTTTGACCGAGCAAGTCGTATCTTGTACAGTGAGCAAGATTTTCTATGAAAATGGTTCTGAAGAGGTGAATTAGAGTGCTTAATATTACTTTGTACACACTCTTGAATACTGTACATTTTTGTGAATTATTCAATTTATAAATTATATTCATTCTCTGCGGCTTTTTATTTTTGCCGCAGACTAAATCTTTTTTCTCCAAGATGTATTTTTTCCTTAGCAAACTCAGTTGGAAACGTGTGAATGCTAAAATTGCTGTCGAAAAAGCTGTGGACATTATTTCTCCACAGCATTTAATTTGTCGTGGACATTTTATTAATTGCAGGGCCTGGTCTATGATTTTCTGCAAGTCATAACAAGTCAAAACGAATATTAATTTTATTCCGCCCAGAAATCTTGCTTCCAAAATTTGTAATCTGATAAAGAAAAATGTGTCCTTTGGGGTAATTCACAATTATCCACATTTATCTATTCATACAGAGAATGTTAATTTTCAGACATCCCACTCTCAAATTTAGTTTCTTAAAATGTAGATTTGAAGGGGAGATGTTGATCAAACTTTTAATGATTAATTTAAATTACTATACTGGTCTTGACCTCTTGACCACCAACCCCACTCCCTCCCCATACCCATATACAGTGTATGAATTTGAAAATGTTGAAATTTGTAAATGACCCTTTAATGACAAACTATTACATATTAATATGTAATTTTAACATCAATGTAGTTGAAAGAACGTCGGCTCGTCGGACATTGATTTGAGAACAAACAAATGACTGATGTTCTGCACTTAAATGGTGGATATTATGCAGGGTTCCACCTAGCATCTGGAAAATGGGAGTCATCATGACTTGCAGGGTTTTATTTTGGGAGTCAAGCATTCATAAATGGGAGTCAAGCATACTATTTCAATCACATAACTGATTAACTCTTGTTCATATTACATGCATACATTATATTCATTATCTACTATTTTATCTTTATAATACTAATATATGTATATCCATTATTTTTACTTCTCATAAATAATTAGTTTTTTTGTATATAAAATTTTTTAAATCGACTGATGTTTGAAATATTTTGCACACATATTTTATTCAGGTGTATTTTAGCAAAATATTGAATCAACTATGCAGAATTCCTGTGTCATATGAAACACTGATATGAAAAAGTACTTTTACGTCTGACATTTTGACTGAAGTGCGCAATTTTTTTTCAAAATTTAGGTTTTTATTAAAATAGTCTAGATTTTTTGTCTTGTTTTTATAGAAGTGGATGATTTTATGACAAAGACGTTTTGTTTAAAAAAAAAAGAAGTCTTCAGATATACTATAACATTTAAAAAATATAATATACACAAACACTTTACTGTGTCTTGCAAAATTCTATCTTTTTTTCTACACAGATTGAAGACTGGGATGACCGGATACGGACAGTGAAATGGATAGATATCCCTCTTCCACCGAGTCCTGTGCCCACAATCCCCACTAGGGGTGGCAGATATGGCAGAGAGCCAGTGAGCCCTGCTGCCACCCCAGCTAGGTATGTTATGAGGCGTTTACTCAAATATAAACTTTAAAATGTTACAGAAGTAAAAATATTTGTATTTGGTTGTTATGAATTAATATTTAACAGCAAATAAATAAAAGCATTTAAGGACAGACATTAAGTATTTTTGTGTTAACAAATTATTATAGTTATTATTGTTTAATAGAATAACACCGAAACAGTGTATTTAAATTTAATTTATTACCCCAGTAGACACTCATAACTGGGAATTATTTTTCATAATTTCTCGGTGAGCATTATTATACATTAGTTTAACAGGGCATTTCATTGGGTCTCTCTGGCCATTATGACCAATAAGCTTGACTGTACTAAATATGACGTCATTATGTTTTTGTAAAAGTGCAAATGACATCATCAAAACTAGAAAAAGTACACCTTAACGTCCTCCATAACGTTATAAGATAGTGTTTCTCTAAACTGTCACACAATTAGAAAGTTTAAAGAATAGAATGATTAAAATTGATTGGGTTAATAAATAGAATATTAAACTCGTTACCATTTATTATCGAATTTATGTCCCTTGTACAATAAATTTCCATTGTCACTAACTAAAGCTCGTGACAAAGAAAAAAAAGTATTTATTTTTGTCTCGTGTTCTTTGTTTAGTGCTGCTGGATCCATTCAACCTTCACCTCGAACAATGGATCCACCATTCAAGAAGAAGGTTGTTGAAACTGAACCGGAACCACCTCACACTGTTCTTGCCAACTCTACCCGCAGCATCGAGCTGCTAGTGTCTGGAACTGCAGATTATTGCCAGTACAGCTGTAAAGTGGAGAAAATTAATTTCAAAGACACATTGATGTTTATGAACCGGATTTATAAGTAAGTCCGCTTATTGTTTTATAAAAAAACATTTGTTTTTATCTCTGTTATTTTCTTTCTTTTTTTGTTATGATGCATAACTGTTGTATCGTATAAAAATTATAAGTAATAAAGCTCACACATATGCTTTTTGAATGATAAAGAAAGAACTTTATTATATTTTGAGAGCAAAAATGTTGTAATAAAAAATGTCAAACTGTTTGATTTTTAAATTGTTTCTGATACCCCCACATCCTAAAATACATCTGGGTGTGGGTGATTTCTGCCCTTATTTTAAAAACAAATTCTCCTTTTTCTTTCTTTTTCTCCTTTTTTTTGTTGTTTCTTCTGTTTACACAACTGTTTAGTCTTTGTGGTTGGGGTGAGATGGACCCCCATCTTCCTTCTTAGTAGCTTAGTGTGTACCTATTTCCATAACCCATTGCATTTCAAGACCATACAAGTTTTGTTGAAACCACTTTTATTTATAACAACATATTTGGTATAACAACAACTTTAATATTATTTTAAAAATTGTACCAGACATTTGTTTTTTAAAGGTAGCTAGAAGATCTAATCACATGCCCTCCTGTCAATTCATTCCGAGATGAGCCAAATGTAGTTTATCTAAATTGAACAAATTGCGCCAAGTGAATGTTAAACTTCACTAGTCATTATTTTAAGATTACCAGTATCAATTTATATAAATAGTAACCCAAAAACATATTTTAAAATAAAGTTTGATTTCTCCTCGGATCCACCCATCAGCATTTTGAGAAGGGTGATTTTTTAATTTTTTTACTGTCCTGGTTTTTTTGAAAATGAAGATCTCCTTTGAATGTTCTTAATGTCTTTTGGTGGTCAGTGATTGCGTATTTTTAATATAGTACATTAAATCAAAGAATTATTATTATTATTTTAATTTTTTTGTTCCAGTCTCTTGTTTACAAGAATCAACCCATGTTAAGGGACAAGACATGGACTGTTACAGAGTATAGAAAATATTAATTATAGACAATAGAAGTGGAAGAAAAAACTATATTTATATCTTAATTTTAAAAATATAGACTATTCATTATAAACTTTTTAAAAACAATCAGTTATACAGCAAAAGTTTTAGGAACTGGAATTTGTAGGGTTTTCTACATAGGGTTATCTACATATGCATGCATGCATGAACACATACTTACGCATCCACATAAAGGCACAAGCATACTTTCAAAGAATTATTATTCAAATTTGGGGAGCAGTAGCAGGAAAATAATTATTTGGTTTTTGTTCACAGAATGAAGCTTAAAAACACTGGTGAGATTCGGCTGGATTACAAGTGGCAGCTTACAATGAACAATAACACGCCCTCCTCTACAGAGGAAAATTCCACATTGATTGATTCCAGTTACGTGCCCTTCACTATTGAACCTGACTTTGGAACTATTGAAGCAGGCCAAAGGGTGATACCCACTGTCAAGTTCTCTCCCTTGGATGTCAGTGAATATGAAGCAGAATTGACATTAAGGTGAGAAAAGTCAGTTTTTGGACCTTTTACGTTTCTATACAATGTAAAGGAAAAGCCAATAATCTTATTCAATATTTCAGTTTTATTTCCTTATCTGGCGGGATGTAGCTCAGTTGTAGAGCTTGCCTGACGTGCTTTAGTCATAGGATCTTCTTTTTCTTATTCTGTGTTCAAGCTATAGTTGATCATGTTTTAGATTTGGAATCCGGTTGTAGTGATAAAAACCACTGTCTCTATCAAGTCTTCTTTGGAACCCCAAAGCTTGACAGCCAGTGTTGATCCATTCAGTCAGTGCTTTATCCTAGCTTCATTGTAGAGAGGTCAGAATTGATCATGTTTTAGATTTGGAATCCGGTTGTAGTGATAAAATCCGCTGTCTCTATCAAGTCTTCTTTGTAACTCCAAAGCTTGACAGCCAGTGTTGATCCATTCAGTCAGTGTTTTATCCTAGCTTCATTATAGAGAGGTCAGAATTGATCATGTTTTAGATTTGGAGTCTGGTTGTGGTGATAAAAATCGCTGTCTCAATCAAGTCTTCTTTGGAGCCCCAAAGCTTGACAACAAGTATCGCTCCATTCGGCCAGTGCTTTATCCTAGTTTCATTGTAGAGAGGTCAGAATTGATCATGTTTTAGATTTGGATTTCAGTTGTGGTGATAAAAACTGCAGTCTCTATCAAGTCTTCTTTGGAGCCCCAAAGCTTGACAATCAGTATTGCTCTATTCGGCTATAACTTTATCCTGGCTTCATTGTAGAGCAGAATTGTAGGATGTGTTCTGGGGACTGTGGTCCTGTTTCACATGGGCATTTATCAATGTCTGCCAAATTGAGGCGGTACATATGGGATCTGGGATGGCTGTGACCTGTTCTTAATCTGAAAATGGTTGTCTTTTGGTATCTCTCCAGATGATGGTCATAGGATCAAACCCCCTTAGTGGACTTACTCTTGGATTGTTTTTTTCTATCCCAGTCAGTGTCCTGTGACTGGTACATCAAAGGCTGTGTACATGCTGTACTGTCTGGAAATGTGTATATAAAAGATCCTTTGCTGCTAATTGAAAAATGTACATTTCCTCAGATGAATCTGCCGATCCTACATTTTGCTAAGTTAAAATAAAATTGAAATTAAAATTCACACTTACTTTATTTCTGCCGACTTTCCTGAATGCTTAAATGTTCTACATTTACATCTAATTTGTGTTTTTTCTTCCCAGCATTCCTAACCTTAACCTTGAGGAAGATGACCAGAGCCTTGTGATTCCAATAAAAGGACGCAGTTTGATGCCATACTGTCACTTTGACCTTGAGGAAGAAGATAACAACTACCCCGCACTGCAAGCCTCGGGCCCCGTTGTATCGGGGGCTTTAGAACGAGCCAGCCATGACCCCAATCTCCGTGTCATACAGTTTAGTTGTGTTGGAACTTCAATTACGGTTAAAAGGTATCTGACCACATCAAATTCATTGATTTTTGTTTTGGTTTTTTTCATTAAAAGTTAAAGAAGGAAAGATCTGGATATTACTTTGACAGTGGCAGGGTGTTGCCCGATAGCCAATGGTGAGTCAAAATATGTCAGGCAAGTCAAAACCGTTACATGCGTCACCTGCCTGGTGACAGAAAATTTCAGCATATTGTATTATGAATCAAAAAGCAAATGACTCATGTTGTAAGGGATTGGAAAGTTATTTTTTATTTATTGTTTTCAACTGGGTTCCTATTAGTATCTGCACAATGAAACCCATATAGGACATAATAGCGACCACTTCCCCAGTCTATCGAACAGTCTAAAACCATACTGAATACCTCGGTTGGTTTTGATTACATATTCGAGAAATCTCGGCCACGTAAAAAAATCTGAACTCTTGCTAGTCTCAATGATTTAAGTAAAACTATGTGATTTTTGATTACAGAGAGTTTGACATGTTGAACCCAACAAAACAGAGTTACAGATTTGAATGGATTTGTGTTGATGAGCCAAATCCGAAAAAACCATGCAACTTCCAGTGCCTCTACACAGTAGGAGAGATTCAAAGTAACAAAAAATTTAAGGTACTCTTTTTAAGTATCTAAACAGTTAAAAATGTTAATAAAGATGTTTTCAAAGAAATTTAGAAAAACTAAGGTCTGTTATTCTATGTCATAGTTTATGGATCTTTGACCCTAAAAATCATGAAAATACAATTAAAATTTGACTTATGAAACTTTTTTTTTACCTCTAACATTATAAGCAAAGAAGAAAAATTCTAAAACCAGTGTTCCAGCGGTAATTAAAAACATGGAAAAGTTTAGAAATTTGCAAAGTACTTTTCAAGGGCTTTAAAAAGTTTTGAAATTTTGGTTAAAACTGAAAAGTTATGGAAAGATTTTGAAATTTCTGCACCAGCCAATATTTGTTTGATCATGCTTATCAGATTGCGAGCGATCACTTCTTGTGTTATGTCCCTGAAAACCATGTTTTTGACCATTGAAAGTCTTTGATTTTTCCTCCCAAAAGAGTATAAACCCTCTCTTTTTATAGATAGAACATTAAGTATTTTCAGATTTCAGTTTTAGCTCATGGCAGTGTAATACATCTATACATTTTTACAGATTTGTGTGCAAAAAGGTTATTAATTAATTTTTTTGAAATGTGATGAAATGTCATGGAAAAGTTTTGAAATTTGATTCTTTGATAATAAATGGTATGTTGTTTAATATCCTCTATGTAATAAAAGCATAATATAATACGACAACATCAATACATAATATACATTAAATACATTTGTTCTGGGGACAGAGAGAGAATTAGCGAGAGATATAAAAAAAAAAAGAGAGGTTGGGGTTTGGTGTCCATTATTAATAAATTTTAAACAAATTAAAGCATGAAGAAACAGTTAAACAGAATAAAAGAAATTATTACATAATGAGAACATATTTAGTGTTTTCATTGGTTGAAACCGGTCACATGACTACTCGTCATTTGTGATACTCCCTCCGAATCGGTTTCACCGATCCATTAAAGTGATATTGCCCTCGTTATTACGTAACATCGTTCAAAGTTCATTAATTCGTCACAGGTTTCTGCCATTGTCATCTTTGTTTTATAACATTACAGTGGGCAAGAAAAATAAATATATAGCACAGTGTGAATTTACTCAACTAATTAATCATCATTAACAGTTACTGACTGCTCGTTTGGGCAACATCATGTTTTATGGACCGAAGAAACTGATACTGACCTTGGCCTTTGGCCTTGGTCAGTATCAGTTTCTTCGGTTTGTAAAAGTTTTATTAAAACGTGATGTTGCCCTCACAAGCGGTTAGTAACTAATAAGAGTTTTAGTGTTAAAGAACATTTTTTATGTTGTTTAATAAGACTAGAAAAAGGTCACGATTATTTTTCAATACATGTACATATAAATGTAAAGAATGTTTTATAAGCTCGCGTATTTTTGATGTGTCACTCATTGTGACATTAAATATATCATTGTTTTTCTTCTTCAGGCAGTGTTTGAGTTTATTCCAACCTGTGTGGATGCTGTGTGTTCCTACTGGACGTTTGTGATCCCAGAGAAAAGCATAAATGTTAAGTTCCTTCTAGTGGGAATTGCGACCGAACCCGATATCATGATGGACCGATCGCACATCACCTTCAATGCTCTGATTGGACAAGAAACCATGGAGACTGTCTATATCATAAACAATGAGCCAGTTGCATATAAGTTTGCGTTTGAAGAGTACTCTTGTCACGCTGATGGATATTCGTCTTCTATTGAAGTTGAGCCAATGCGTGGTTGCTTGGCACCAAAGTCAAAGTAAGAATTTAAAAACTATTTTAATCCCATCTTACGATACAGGGTTTTGGATTGCATTAATTTGGGCACAACATTGTTATTTGCGACCAATGGCTACTAACTTAGTTAACTGGTTTCATTTTGAAGTGCTGCAAAGTAATTTATTTCTTAGTGATTGTTTGGAACCAACACACTGGAACCAGTTAAGTTTACATACTGATTGGTAATGTTCGTAATTGTTTGACTAAAGCCGTCCTCTAATCAATGTTTCTATTATAATTAAGTATACTGCTTTACATGTTCTGGTAGACCCAGTGATTTTCTGTTATAAAAAATATATATTTTCCGTTCCCTGTTTTTGTGAATTCCGCTTCATTTCCATTTCAGGAATAAAATATGTTTAATTTACAACTTAACTGAAATAATTTCTGACAATTTTAATGGAGAAAATGTTATTTATTCATGCTTCTTTAATTTAATCATAAATGTAAGAAGTAACTACATGTATTTGAATCTACCCTCAATGTCCCCATTCACGTAAAGTATGGCCACTCTTTGTATTTTCGTTTAATTTTGGACTTTTCTTGTCGACAGTTGAACCTCGATTCTTAGTTTACATTGTGTCCACACGTGTTAAAAGAATGGGTTGAACTGTAGCTGAACCGTCAACAAGAAACTGGGCCCAAATGCGGGGTCTCAGCCAATGTAACAACTCATTATTACACATCGTGTGATGTCACGTGCAATATGTTGTTTATAGTTGGAATCAGTTAGATGACTGAAGCGTGCTCTTGCAGAAAATAAAATTTAGTGTCATCATAATATATCCCTTGCTGACAATAGTGGGTTTCTTCTGATGACTATGAGTCACAAACACTTTCATGTATGACACCTAACAGCAGGCTCGTAGAAAGGATTTTTAAAGGTGGGGGCTCATTTTTCAAAGTGGGGGAGGGGCTAATTTTTATGTTTGTATAAAATGTGTTGTGCGAAATGGCGAATCTATACCCGAAATAAAAACTGGTGAAACAAGCACCGAATAAGCAATATGCACGGGTGTCATTTAAAAACCATTGCTGTCCTTTTACTGTTTATGTGCCTGATCAGTTCTCTTGATCCCATGACCATCCAAGGCAATGAATTTCAATGACTATGATGATTTTCATAACCATTTTATTTTAAACATTTATTTTTGTACTCCAGATTTGCTGTGAACCTGCGATTTTGTCCCAACTCGGACAAAAAATTGAATTTCAATCTTAAGTGTAACGTGAAGACAAAATCGCGTCCTATCTCACTGAATGTGAAAGCTGAGGGTTATGCTGTGGGCTCCACTGTGTACTATGAGCACTTCTCAGGAGAAAAAGTAGAGATCAGCGAATTTGATCTCAGTCTGATTGACTTTGGAGAGGTTTGTAGTTTCTTAGGATCTGGGTCCATGCTAATAAAGCTTTAAAGTTTCTACATTACCTTCATACAATTTCAGGTTAGGAATTGTATGCCTATCAGCATATATACATGCTAGTAAAGTTCACTGAATGCCACAAGGTATATTCCATACGCCCCAAAGCTTTGAATAAAAAATCAAAATAGTGTCAATGTAGGTACAAATGTAAACAGTTTTTCTTAATTTCTGTGTACTGAGGCAACAAATCAGCCTCCAAAATTTATTTTTGGACAAGGACTTTGCATTCCTGTAACCCCTATTGGGACGTTGCCCCTGCACCTTATCGGGGCCTATGTATCCCTTGGATATGGATTTTAGGCTGAATATACGCAAGCCACTTTTTCCAATTTCCATGCTAAAGCTGATGACAAAGAAAAATTATTTCACAAGGTACATAAATTTGATAATAAATGGCAACTCGTTTTATATTCTCTGTGTATCAAATATGGGATGTAAATTTTACATCAGCCAAACATGTCTGTGTTCAGCCAGGAAGATGGATGTAGCTCAAACGGTAGCGTGTCCTCCTGTGAAGTGGTCGGTCGTCGGATCGATCATTCTCAGTGGACCCATTTGCAGTTTGGGCTATTTTCCATTCCCACCAGTGGTCCACAACTGCTTCATCAAAGGCCTGGTATGTGCTGTCCTGTATGGGACAGTGCATGTAAAAGACCCCTTACTGCTTATTGGAAAGAGTAGCCTATGTCGAGGCAGTAGGTTTCCTCTAAATAAATTTGTCAGAAAGACCATATGATTGATGTCTAATTGCTGATGATAAGTTTTAAAAAATTCATGTGATCTAGAGGCATCATTAAATAAAACAAACTTTAATTTAGACATAGACATTTTTATTTAGTAAAAGGCCAACGGCCCAGAATACAAAAATATTTAAAAGACAAAACAGCCACATGCATGGGATCACAAAAATTGCCAGCTTGAACTACAGTGTATAAAACTTTGTTTGGTAATATAGCTATTACACAAGGTCAAAAGGAAATAAACTTAGTAATATATCAAAATAATCTTGTAGTACACAAGTTAAATTTCATTACTAACAAAATACTTGACAGTGTAATCTTTTCTTATATACATTATAATTTTTTTTTGACAAACTTTGTAATATTTGTTCATTCCGAGATGACGTCAATTTAATCAGAATAACTGTTAAAGGAAAACCTGAATTTAGTAAAGGGCACAATATACTTGTCTCTCAAATAATTATACTCTTTACACAAATAAAATATGTAGTTGATCTTCAATAAATAACTGATTACTATTTTCACAAAAAAAACAATATCTCCTCTCATATGCTATTTTATTAAATTTACCCGTATCTACAACTAGACCAAAACTATTACATCTAAATCTGGATAATGCTATTTGGAATGTTAAAGGAATATTACACTGCAAGTACTTCTCAACATTAAGTAAAGATTTATACTGCCTATAATAGTGGCAAGAATCTGAACTTTCAATGGAAGAGCAACATTCCTGTTGTAATATATAATCACTGTTTAAATAAACGGATAAAATAGTTAATGTCACCCACATCCCGACTTATCCAAACTAAACCAAAAACCAAGTTTAAAAAGGGTGTATTTAACTTTTGTAGCCCACGTAGTGCGACCAGCATCATCAAGTGATTTAAGTATGATATAACTGTGTTTAGGCAATCTTTAATGTGGTAACTGTATTAATTTACACCAGAATTTAATAGCACGAGTCATATAGATAAGCTGTAGAGGTGCCCTTCCACACTCACCTGACACAATATCATTCTTTGCTGATTTCCAAACCTTTAGAACATATTTACAGAATTTAATTTGGATAGATTCTATTATTTTGCTTCGAGAAACACCCCATATTTCAGATCCATAAGTTAAGATTGGAGTTACCATAGTATTAAATATTTTAAAACTTTCAGCTACATTTATATCCTGACTCTCTTTTGATACCCGTAGAATGCTAACATAGACTTATTTGCCTGGCCAGCAAGACATAGATGGGTCTTTGTTCCAAGACAACTTTGGAGTAAACATAATGTACAAATATTTATAAAAAGACAACCCTTAACCCATTCAAACTTTACTTTACTATATTCAGCCAGAAAATTAATATTAGAAATGATTTTCAGACCGAACTCCGGGAAGAAGTCACTAGAAATGTGCACATAACAAATACTGGCAAATACAACTTTGATTTCAACTGGGAATTACCTGAAAAACTGTCAAAGAATAACATCGTGACCATTACCCCCATGGAGGGTCGAGTTGACATTGGAAAGAAGGCAGTATGCAAGTTAATGTTCTGCCCGCCAAGCATTCTATGTCTTAAATGTGAGATGTTTCTCAAGGTACGTGTAGGCTTTTTTCTTTGTATTTAATTACAAAATATTTTAGTTGTTTGTTGATATAAGTTACATTTTATATATACCATACATAATGTTCTGCCCGCCAAGTGTTCTATGTCTTAAATGTGAGATGTTTCTCAAGGTACATGTAGCACTTTTTTCTTTGTATTTAATTACAAAATACCTCAGTTGTTTGTTGATATAAGTGACATTTTATATATACCATATATAATGTTCTGCCCGCCAAGTGTTCTATGTCTTAAATGTGAGATGTTTCTCAAGGTACATGTAACACTTTTTTCTTTATATTTAATTAAAAAATACTTTAATTGTTTGTGAACCTCCGTGGAACAGTGGTTAAGCTATTGGACTTGAGGCTGGTAGGTACTGAGATCAAATCTCAGTCGATGCATGGGATTTTTAATCTCAGTATTGGCTCCAACCCAGAGTGAGTACTCCTCAAGGTTCAGTGGGTAGGTGTATACCACTAACACCGACCAGTGGTCCACAACTGGTTTAACAAAGGCCGTGGTATGTGCTATT
>JAULBS010124788.1:0-28825 GCA_032355785.1 Symmetromphalus regularis | reverse complement strand
AAATGGGCGTTCTTGATTCAGGGCTAAATGAATTAGCTTCATGATGTTTTCAGGAATAACTGCCATCCATCGCTTCAGTCTTTCAGCCTTTGTCAGCTTCTCCTTCGTATCATGCAATATAGAGCAAAGAATCCCTGCAAATTAAAAAAAAATATAGATGAGGGGTCGTATATTTTTTCATTATTTTCACGAGCGTACTCTTTATTCGGACCCGCTCCCTCCCCTCACAAAAAAAAAATTAAATTAAAATAAAAGCGTACAGACTGAAAAGGAAAAAAAAAGATGATTTCCGAAGTAGTATCATCGCCATTTTTTTATTATTTTGAATAGGTTACGTGTCCCTTTAATCCCGTCACGTCAAAAGTACGTTCTGTACGCTTGTAAAAATGATGAATAAAATGGATAACTCCTAAGAAAGAAAGAAAGAAAGGATTGTTTAATAACACCCAGCACATTTGTTTATTAGGCTATTAGATGTTTAAAGTCGTGGTCTTTGGAGGAAACCCGTTACTATCGCGTTAGCGTTTAGCAGCAAGGGTTCGTTTATATGCACTTTCCCAGGACATCACATGCATGACGTTTGTCACACCAGTCGTGGACAACTGGCTGGATCAAGAAATAATTCACTGTGTCGGCTGACAAGGATCGATCCAATGACTTCTGTACCTTGGGTTGACATTCTATTTTTTTAGTTACGCCCATCTCCGATTTTAGAACAGAGTCAAGAAGTACCCAGTATCTGTCAATTATCAGTTGATATTCACAGGCCCGTGCAAAACTGGTAATAGCCCAGGCCAGATCATCCTCACAATGTCAGGGGTCACTCCGGTCACTCCGAGTCCGTTTGGACTCGGAATGACCCCTGCCGTTGTGAGGATGAGGCCAGATGGGAAATGTAGGCCTCTATTTCAAACTACTCTTTAAGTATTTTTGTAATCAGTACTAAATACCAGGCGGTGTAGGCCCCCTCAAAATCATAGGCCTATACCAGCTGGTCCATCTGACCCCAACCCTGCCCCCATATTCTAGTCAGGATATTTACAGACTAAAAGACAGGACTGAACGCTAATTATACTGAGCAAACTGTATTGAACTATTTAACGAGTGCAGTACTACACAATTCGGGGCCGGACCTGGGGGTGTCCAAGGGTTCTGGAACCCTCTTCACTATGCCACCTATTTTAAAAGGGTTATTATTATTATTGACAAACGAGGATTGCAAAAAATATATATTGTTGCATGCCACTGTGCAGGCCCGTACGCAGGATTTTTTTAGGACGGGGGGGGGGGTGCGTTTGCGAAGCCCCGTTACAATAACTGCATTTATGGCAGCGGATATCCATGTTTTATTTTGTTTTTAACGTTATTCTAGTAAATTAGCGTCAATCCAAATTTGCATTTACGGACCTCGACAGATTTAGGGGGAGTGCGTGCACAGCCGTCGCACCGCCAGTGTTTACCAGCCTGCTATATGCATGGTTTCTTTTGTCACTTTTAGCATAAAACTTACTGCGAAATTGGTCATTCCTGATCGCCTGTAAGACGTCACGAACACTCAGAGGCAGTGTTAACATGATTTATCGCCCGTTACTGTTAGCTACATTTTAACAACAGAATAAACAACTCAGTCTGGTAATTAAAATACAGTAGGATGGCAACAAATCAGTTTAATTGACCTCTATATATTTATAATCCCTCACCAGTCCCTCCAAACAGCATGTATAATGGAACAAAGTATAGCAGTTACAGTAAGCAGTAACCACCGGTCTGGAAACTAAATTAGTCACGTAATGACCCAGATGGCGGAAATTACACACGGGAAATAACAATGTTTTTAATTCAACTTGAAATAAAACAAGTAATTTTTAATTATTATTTGTCAAACATAATTATATCACGCTCAACAATTAAATAATAATTTAAAAAACATGTTTTATTTATATTTTGAATGCATTTCTGCAGTACAAGCTTTGAACCAAAACGTAAATGATCAGTTGTATTAAAAGTTAAAAATCACATATACGGGCGTTTTCAATCCGGATTTCTGTGACTTAAGATTAACAACAAAATTCCGATGCGAGAGGGTGTCTAACTCTCCACCCTCGTGGCCCCCGCCCTCTCGTTTGAGAGGTCCAATGCCTCACATGTCCGCCAATCTGGTCCTAGAAAAGTTGGAGAACACTTCTATATATCAGATTAAAGAAATGCTACAGGAAAACTGATAATACTATATATCAGATTAAAGAAATGCTGCAGGAAAACTGATAATACTATATATCAGATTAAAGAAATGTTATAGGAAGACTGACCATACAATATATAGCAGATTAAAGAAATGATTTAGGAAGACTGACAATACTATATATCGGATTAAAGATGTGTTACAGAAAGACTGACCATATTATATATCAGATTAAAGATATGCTATAGGTAGACTGACAATACTATATATCAGATCAGATTAAAGAAATTCTACAGGAAGACTGACACTACTATATATCAGATTAAAGAAATGCCACAGGAAGACTGACAATACTATATATCAGATTAAAGATATGCTACAGGTAGACTGACAATACTATATATCAGATTAAAGATATACTACAGGTAGACTGACACTACAATATATCAGATTAAAGATATGCTGCAGGTATATGCTACAGGTAGACTGACAACACCATATTTCTCAGATTAAAGATATGCACTATGCTGTCCACTTATTAATGATTAAAGTGTTTTATTTCTGATACATGTGCAGCTATTGCTATCATTAGAATTAAAACTATTATGGGTACCAGCGTTTCTACCAGGGTTTATGTTTGGCATGCACCCTCAGAGTATAGAGGAAGCATTCAATTTATATGAATTAATATAATATTAATATTACTAGTATCGTTAAAGGGATGTATGGTTTTGGCAAGGAAATGTATGGGTATGATCCAAGGTTAGCACAGAAATTGGGGCAAACACTGGATCCTTCGACACAACTTTGGCTTAGAACTGGTGTTGCATGGTGCATCAGCCATTAGGTATATCATTATCAGTTCCTTTTGACACTATCAATGTTAAAGACAGCTTATGTGTCAGAATTATGGGCTGCTTATAACACATCGGCAGATAGGGTTAGCTACAGTTAGCATTAGAATTGGATCTTAGAAATGTATATTTTGTATATATCCAAGGACATGAAGGCATTAGGGCTAGAATTAGGTATTAGAACTACTGATACCTCATGTCGCAGGACATTTGTCACATTGAAATTGCCACATTTGTCGTCGAAAAGACATTTGTAAATGTTGCTACATTTATGGGCACTACACACGGTCAAGATGGTTTTAGTAACCATATGTCTGTAATGACTGCTATAAATCACTTCTAATGCAATTACCTTTTTATTTGCCTTTTATGAAATGGTCATCTGTTCATAATGGTCAGCTCTATTTTTTACCCAAACCTATTATGAAATTGCTGTGTGATAAACACGATGACCAGTAGATGCATCATCTTGATAGCTTGTATGGTGAAAAAAAATGTATCCATTGACTGACATCATTAGTCATCTTTTATAACATATTCTACAAAGGAGTAATACCTCTATAGAACAGTTATTTTCCTTTAATGACCACATTTATCTAGTTTATGTGTATGTGAAAATACACGTAATAACTAATATGTTGCTGTGTCAAGAAATAAACAACTCTTTGCTTTGCTGAAGGAGATACAATGCTTGATAAAGCATTTATTTTTCAATTTTCTTCACAGTTCAGAGGACAATAGAAAAATTTATCATCATTGTCAGACTATGATCGAATATTGTAAGGTGTATACAACAAAGTTTTGTCCCGGAGCACTGTAAAACAGTCCACCCAAATTATATTTAAAAAATCATTCAGAGTGTGACTAAACGTTACTTCTGTTTAGAGAGAGCTCAGTGGTTCCGTGGCCGGTTGACAAGCTTTTGGTCTCTCGATCGACTCCCCTTCCCGTCTCAGTGATGTTCCATGGATCCTTTTTTAAAATTTTATTCATTTGCCAATAGCCGAGTTATCAGACCCTGTGAGAAAGTGCTTGCTACAAATTGAAAAGAGTAGCATATATCTACAATGAGTTTCTTCAGGGCATGGCCATGATTGTGCTTTGTATAATCTTGTCGACAGACAGAAATAACCCAGTAATAAAATAAGTTATTATTTCGGCACTTTGGAATATTATTAAACATCTGAAATATATAACACTTGAAAATACGCGTTTACCACAGTCCATAAGATGGATACCAAGGCCTGATGGATGGAGGAGGAGCACACAATTAGAATTATTGATGTTTCACAATGTTAACTCATAGGTGATTGACAATTGCGGTATGTTCCTATCTTTATCTATCACTTCAATAAGTTATTTTTAATGTATGGCCTAAATGGTTGTAAACTTTTTGCGTCCTGTACCTTTTCAACCGGTTGTGGATCAACTAACGAGATTGGAATGCGGAATGCCACAAACTACGTGCAAAACACCATGAAGCAGAACAAAACCTTTTAAGATTTAATTTCCTGTTCATTGTATTCATCCATTAACTGGAATTTCCAAACTTAATGTATGAGTAATTGCATAAACATGTTCAGGGCCGGGTATAAACAAAACTAGGGTGGGGGTTGGGAAGGGTAAGGTTGGGATAGTATGTGGTATTTGCATTTAACTCTGGGTATAATCTCTTTTAACAGAAAACAAATATTAATAGGACAACCACAATGTTGTGTCTAATGCAATTTTAAAGAGGGTGCCAGATATTTGCACAAAGTGACAGTTCTCAAAAATTGAGTTGAAATGTATTGCATTTAAATGAACACAATCTCAGTTCCATACACAGAACAAATTGCTATCAATGCAATTTACTACCAGAAAATTTATAATCTGTTAAGAAAATAATTAAAAGTATATCCTAATAATAATTATGTTTAAATAGAATACCATCTGTTAATTTCAGAAAACTAATTATTATTAATTGAAGCAAATCTACTACTTACCTGTATTCATCGTGAAACTGCAAAAATAATATGGCTGCACACCATTATGTTTAGAGAACAATATGTAATTAACTAGTAGAAAAATAACTGCATAGATGAATACTGTATATATATACACTGCTGGCACTAAAGTCCGCGCACCTAAGCATTTGTGATATTTTAAAAGCAAAATTCGTCCATAAAAAATATTAGTTTTTCAGTCATATAGTTGTGGAACAGTAAACACCTTATTAGTGGTAACATAAAAGTTCTTCTTATTTATCTTTTTGATCAAAATAAGTTAATTTTATTATATTTGGAGGACTTAAAATAAAACGGTTTTCTTGTTCATTTACATACATGAACGCAACGTAAAGGTGCGCAGACTTTTGTCCTGCGCAGACTTATGAGACATGAGTGTACTGTCAGAGTTTGCAAGTGTCATATTTTTCTGTATGAAAACAATTAGAAATAAAGTACTTTTCATATTCTGCATTAGGCCATTCTATTTATAAAAATTGGTTAATTTCTAATTGTTTTCATATAGAAAAATATGACACTTGAAAACTCTTGACAGTATATATACAGTTATTTTTCTACTAGTTAATTGCTTCAGTTTATAGTACCGTGTGAGCATGCAACTGAGGACATATTTAAAACTCATTTTAACTTTAGACTGCTATCTTGAGCAACTATGATAAAGTGCCTTTAGGACATTAACAGTAAAAACTTTAACAGTGTTTCATATTTCACAGGAAAGCTTGGACTCCAGTGCTTTGAGCCTACTACATCTACACCGTCAACTACACTCACAACACCATCAACTACACCCTCACCACCATCAACTACACCCTCACCACCATCAACTACACCCTCACCACCATCAACTACACCCACTTCACAGTTGACTACGCCCACACCATCGTTAACTTCACCCACACCAGCGTCAACTTCACCGACACCACCGTCCACCGCTAAACCAGATATAACAAAATCCCCGAGTTCAACATCTACTGTTGTACTTCCCACTGAGGCACAACCTTATACAGAATCATCCAAATTTTCAGGTAAATTCAAATATTCAAATGTACATGTAGTCCAATAATTCAGAATAAAATAATAGTTAATCATACTCTATTTCAAGCTTTAAAGTTACACGTTGATTGTCCCATAAATTTAAATGTATTTTAGTAATAAGAAATTCCATTACAACCACTCCCTTTTAATGTTTTAACATTAATGTGTTTCTACGGTCATCAACTTTTGTAACATTTTTAACTTCAATTGAATGTTAGCAGTCAAAACTTCATTGCCCTGCTAAACGTGACATCAAATTCCAACAAGGCTATCGTGGTTTTTGGTCTGAATCAAGGTAAGTCATTAAAAGTATATGTATATATTACGAAAGTGTTAATAGCAAAATACCAAACTAAACAAAAAATCATGCACATTAAAAGAAAAAATATGTACATTAGTTTAATTAGTAATAAATTATTATTATTATAATAATAGTAGAGCAAACATCTGGGACTATATTTCAAAGGGATTGTCTACGAAGTATAAGATTTGTTATTATATACCAAAATGTAGTTTTCAAATCCTGTTTGCCACAGATAATATTACAAATAATATTACAAAAGGTACAGGCTTATGGAAATTTAATAATTCTTTGCTACGATATAAAGAGTATGTTAAAAGTGTAAAAGAAACAATATAAAATATAAAAATCCAATCCCTGTATATAATCCAAAATTATATAATTCAGTTTACCATAACATTTAATAATCAAATGTTCTCACAAACGCTTTTAATGGAAATTAGAGGGAAAACAATTCTGTATTCAGCAGCAAAGAAAAGAAGGAAAAAACATGACATTGAGACAAAGCTATGTGAAGACATAAAAACACTAGAAGAAAATCTAGAATTAAATTTCAGTGAAATAGAAGAAAAGAAACACAAATTAATGGCTATTAGAAAAGAAACACTAAAAGAACATTTCATTAGATCTCGAACTAAATGGGTGGAAGAGGTAGAAAAACCTACAAAATATTTCTGTAACATGGACTCTAGGAACTATTATAGCCAGTTAATATCCAAAATAGAACTAGAAGATGGAACAATTATTACAGATCAAAAAGAAATATTAAAAGAAAACAAGATGTTTTATGAAAAACTTTATTCAAAACAAATAGGTGAATGTGAAGATAAAGCAGATGAAATTAAAGACTGTCAATTTTACAAACTTTCAGAGAACGAAGCAAACAAATTAGAGGGAAAAGTAACATATTCAGAAATTTTATGTTTTTTAATATTTAAAAGGTATGAAAAATTATAAAAGTCCGCATTCCGATGGTTTCTCAGCTGAGTTTTATAACATGTATCCCAAAACAAATAAACATAAACAATTGTTTAAAAATTGGAGACCGTTAATCCTTTTAAACTGTACTTATAAAATAGCTACAGGATGTATAGCAAGCAGGATCAAAACCATTTTAGACAAAAAAGATCAAACTGAATTCATAAAAGGACGATTCATAGGTGAAAATATAAGGTTAATATATGCCATTATACAATATACAGATACACATAATATACCAGGACAATTATTATTAGTAGATTTTGAGAAAGCTTTTGATTCTCTATCCAGGCATTTTATTCCAAAAAACGTCTATTAAAAATTGGATAAAATCTTTTTATAAAAACTCGTCTCACAAAATTAAATATTTTTTCATAATATATCATTCATGAAGGATTATAGAGTATGTGCATGGAGATTCCCTTGACCCATGGACTATAGTCGGTAATATCATGTATCTCAATAACAATATTTTATATACCTGGTAATGTTCAAAGCATTATATCTCGTAAAATGTTAATGCTAGGTGGCTGATTTTGGTGTCCAATGAAAGCTGTGATAATGCAGAATAAAAGGCGCTAGTAAATATATTACTTACAGTTGATGTGTTTTTGTCAAAAAGTAAATATAAAAAATTAAGGTATTTTATGGGCTGCCGTCATACGAAATAGGGTGTGGTTCTTTAATGATGATTTAGTCATAGATTATTTGCACCAATTCTGTATTACTATATACCATTATAACCAGCTTTCATTTGGTATATAACACTTGTCCCATAACCATTTATTGGCATCATGGTGAAGAGATTAGTTAGCCAACAGATTTTTGCATGACATCGTCAAAAATATAAAGTTTTTAGGATACCTTCCAATTTTAGTGAAATATGGACATATGTTTACTGTTACCAGTTGATTTTGTGTTTAGGACATCTTAGGGCTTGCTAAACACATGGTGTTTGGGGGTGCACGTGGGCCCTATCTAATATTTGGCCTATAAGACTGGATTGACATCATATGGTATGTTTTGGCAGCTATTTTGATTCATTTATTGAAATATATATTTTTTCTAAAGATGCTCTCATTTACCATTTTGACAGTCGCAGATTCATTCAAACGCCAAATTTTATATATAGAAACAGAATTAGACATATTTGACAGTTTCTGGGTGCATTTTTATAAATGACGACCATCTTTGACGCCATCTTGAATTGTGTCATTATGCAAACAAGGTGGCAAACACAGGATTTGAAAACTACAGACATTTTGGTATATAATAACAAATGTTATACTCCGTAGACCACTATCTCCCATTTTTAGGATACTTATGGTACTATATTTGCTCTACAATTATTATTATTATCATTATTATTTGTCTGGCTGATTGGCAGTTTTCTACATGTCTAATTCATAAAATATGTTGTTGTTGTTGTTATAGTTGCTGCTGTGATTGGCGGTGTGGCGGGTGGGTTGCTGTTATTTATCGTCATCATTTCCATCATCATTGGTCGAAGGTAATGACTCTTTCTTTCAATTTTTTTTTTTTGTATGTAAGTGGCTAAAGAAAGAAACTAATTAATTAATAGATTGATTGAAGAACGAACTAACAAATTAATAAACCACTGAACGAATAAACGAACGAACGCACATTTGACACAAGTACAGAACTACATATACAAATGTACATGTTTTGCACCAAATAGCATAGTCACACCTTTATAAACATGAGAAAACAACATGTTAAACATGAATATAATAATTGTTTTGGACATACAAACTAAACTGTTCATTTTACTAATGAATGCCAATTCCAAGGAGGGAGAAACTTCTTTGAATGGGCATCTGTTAGATCCATAAGGACTTAACAGCAATGCTCAACATAATTACGAACAGAACCAAACAGTTTTATTTAACGACGCCTCTAGAGCACATTGGTTTTTATCTTATCATCGGCTATTGGACGTCAATCATATGGTCATTCTGATATATTTATTTAGAGGAAACCAGCTGCCACCACATAGGCTACTCTTTCCTATAAACAGCAAGGGGTATGTTACATACAGTCCCACAGATAGGACAGCACATACCACGGCCTTTGGTGAACCAGTTGTTTATCATTGGTTATGACGAAAAATAGCCCAAACTGCAAATGAATCCTTTGAGGGGGTTCGATCCGACAACCGACCACTTCAGAGGCAATTTTCCTTTCCAACCAGTGGTCCACAACTGGTTCCTCAAAGGCAGTGGTATGTGATGTTATGTCTGTGGGACGGTGCATATAAAAGACCCATTGCTGCTTATCAGAAAGAATAGCCTATGTGGTGGCAGTGGGTTTCTTCTAAATACATATGTCAGAATGATCATATGATTAACGTTCAATAGCCGATGATAAGATAAAAAATCAATGTGCTCTAAAGGCATCCATAAAAAAACAAAAACGTTTGGTTCAAAAACAGCTTTCCCTTTAATAAATGCTGGGTTCTGGAGTTTTAAAGATGGCGACCAAACGGGAAATTTTGGGAAACGACTTCCATGCCAGTTTTCATCACAAGCATGTCAGTAATGAATTCAGGTCATAAAAACAGCTTCTATTCAATAAATCCTGGGTTCTGGGGTTCAAGAGTGTAGATATCAATATACATACACAACACCATTATAGTTTAAAAATTGCTTCTCTGGTTATCGAGATTTTGACAATTATTCAAAATACTGTAAATGGCCCCAAACGACAGGTGTAAAAAAAAAAGACTCCCAGGCTAATTTTCATCACAGGGACGTCAGTAATGAATTTCAATCATAAAAAAGGTCCCCTGGAAAAAACACACATGGGTGGGTATTATGACTGGACTACATGGACTGGAGGGATTAATCTTACAATGTTTACTTTGGACTGATAATTGTTTTAGGCTATGTAGATATTTCAGTCAGTGACAATGCCTGGTTCTAGATTATTTTCATTCTTGTATAAGCATGTAACTGGTTTTAATAGTTACAACAAAGTTGTTCTTTTTAGACAAAGAGAAAAGGAAGAATACAACAGGTACCAACGTCACATAGATGACAACTTCACCACTAGTAAAACCCTAACGCCTATCAGTTCGGTTGGTGTGCCGGGGTATGGTGGAGATAATGTACATATACAGTCTGATGTGCAATATGTTGACTTTCATTCGGACGGAGAAGGTGACAATACATCTGATGACATCAATATTCCCAACCCTCTTGTGAACCCAACCTATGGAATGGTTATCACTGACGACGCCACTAGTGCAAACGATATGTATGCCACTGTAAACAAGGACAGACCACATTCAAATGAGAAGACAGCTGATGCTGATCAACTGGAAAACAGTAACACTGTAACTGAAGAGACCCTTCATGACCAATCAGAAGAGAATGAGCATGACCAATCAAAAGAGAATGGTCATGACCAATCAGAAAAGAATGCTCGTGACCAATCAGAAGAGAATGCTCATGACCAATCAGAAACTCATGACCAATCAGAAGAGAATACTCATGACCAATCAGAAGAGAATGCTCCTGACAAATCAGAAGAGAATGATCATGACAAGACAACAGTCTCATTTGCAATGTAGATAACAAAATCATGAAACTGTTTTTGAAATTGATCAGTTTTACGAGGAATTGTGAACCCACCATTGAGGTACCTCTTGGTTCTATTTAGAATTCAGTTTTTATTTCTGATTCAAAATTTAATGTTTAAGGGTCCTAATAAAATTATTTTGGGGAACCGTCAAAATTGCACCCAACTTCACCTCACCTTTCGGCTCGACGCATCTAAATTATCCTTAATTTGGCACAAAATAAAATTTCCAGAATTTTCTTTATTGTAAATTGTAGATGCTATTTTTTTAACCCTTCTTGTGGTGGATACAATGCCGGGCGTAAGTCAGACCTTGTATCCACAACAAGCATGCTTGAACATTTGTTTGATATAAGCATGTTAATTTCCGACATTTGATTGGCTCACTTAGATTCGCTTGTTTGAAAAACAAAAAAATGTATACTGAAACTACTTCCATTGGAGATAAAGGAATGCGTTAAACGAATGTAATCTTCTAAAGAAAAGAAAACTATATTTGAACAAATGAACTCGCTTATTTTATTCTATCAAAAGTAGAAATGTATCTGCTTTTCTCGTAAGTAAAATGAAAGTGTCAAATGTCCAAACCAAGTTACAAAAAAGACTGAGCGATTGTTTAGAAGCATCATAGAATTTTGTATAACTTCTAATGTAATTTCATTGTCATAACATGTTAAATTTTTCAATATTGGGAGAATATCTTGCTAAAAGCTAGCATTTAAAAAAGGTAAAACCAAAAAGACAGTCTTAGATCCAGACATTTAGTAACAGATAAGAATAACTAATGCTCGCTCGGTATCAGTTGTATTCTAAAAGTGGTGTAGTTCTGTTACCATTTATACTTGTGAATTATTAGTAGGATATTCACTGATGAACCTCTTAAAGTGTGGTATAACTAAACATACATAGTTATCAATTTCGTTTGTAATTTCAAGTGCTAATAGAAAAACAATATATTATTATGAATTATATCGGTATATATTTTAATACTGTTAATACAGTTGTTACACATTGAAGCGCGAGTCCAGTTACCATGGGGCCATAATTATTCACGATTTTAGGGCAAAGAGATTTCTCATTGCTTTGCAGTAGTCCCATTACTCCTTGTATGCAAGATCACATCGAGTATTAATGCTGATTTAACAATACATTAATCTAACAAATGAACGTAAATGTGACATATTTACATTGATCATCCGGTCAGTGCGCTTTTCTTTTTCATATGTAATTCATTTATATTTTCAAACATACAACAACTAGGTCATTTGTAGTAACTATTAATTTTGTTAAATATAATCTATATTATCTGTATATATGTTATTCTTCCAAGTAAGATACTGATTTAAGGCACTCACGCCCGACATTATCAATAAACAAATATCTTGGGCAATCAGTACAGTTACAATCAGTATGCCTTAACTAAAACATACATTTATGTAAAAGAGGATAAAATCCATGTGGCCAAGCTGTTGGTGCAGGAAAGTTCATTATGTCGTGTACATACAGACACTGTTAAATCAGGGAGGAAGACTGCCAGCGTTTGGGTAAAAGTACACAATAGGCAAACAAAATGAATGCAGGAAAACATTAGTAATAAAAATCATTGATAAACATTTAAACAAGAAAATATTTTGTTATCAATATTTTATAGAGATATTTTGTTACATTATATAATTCTTTAATTTGTTTACGCTTATTAGTTTGTAGGAAAATTGTTTTTCGTTTTTCATCTTATTAAGTTATGCATTTTAACCATGGTTTATCTTCCACTTTGCAATATAATATAGTATTTAACCTCTGACATTCAGGTAACTAAATATGCATTATGTTTTTTGTCTTCGTGCTGAAAAAGTGTTAGGGTACATCAAATGCAATTCTATGGTAAAACATAAACTGTCATAGACAGAATCACGAGTTACTCCCCCTCAGTTTGTCTGTTTATAGTAAGTAGCCGAATAAACCTTCCTTTTATGTATATATCTCAGTTATTGTACGAAGCACATTCAAAATATTCAAATAGATCTTCTAATTATCAGTACAATGCACTTTCAATGTGCAAATTAAGGCTAACAGTGTAAAGTAATTTTTAATTTGACAGTAATATTACACAACCGTTATGTCAATCAATTTTTAAAATCTAACTGTTTACAATTCTGCAACGTATACCATAACGACGTGTCTTGAAAAAATGTGTCGTTGGCTTGCCGTTTTGTTAACATTAAAATTATATGTAATCTTTATTCCTATATTGCAAGAAAGGCCCATTTAAAAGGGCATATTCCGATTTGTACTTCCTCAGTAAGGAGAACATGAAACGGGAGTAGTTATGGATTTTTTTTATTCCATGTGATATGGATAAACACAAAGAGGTAGGCTTCCTGCCCCTTTGGATTCCAGTAATGTTATTACCGATAGCATTAGCTACTGAGACATGTAAATCATATTTTACCCAGGTAATACTTTTATATTTCATATTTATGACAACTACCACCAGTTTTAGATAGCATAAAATTATCATTAATAAGAGGGTAAACATGTTTTATTGTTTTGTAATCGGAATTTATAATACGAATAAATTATTTTTAAAATGAGTAACTTATTTGTTTTAAATGTGATTTCATAATATACCTACACATAATTGATTGAAATATATTTTATTGCGTATAAAATACACAAAAGGCTTGGGCACAAGTTATCTAACTTACGAGGCCCTCTCCTAATTACATAATATAAAAGGATATTAATAGCAGTAGTGACGGAGACATTTTTTTTCTTCAAATTTAACTGAAAAATTCGAATAGAAAGTAAGAAAATGTAAGAACATTCGTGCTATAAATATGAGATAGATATAGATTAAGGAAGAAAAAAAAGAAGAAGGGACAGAACAGTAATAAAAAGTTTAATGATATATTAATATATTTATTTATGATTAATTTAATCTTTTTTCACTTAATATCTGAAGATGCCGCATCTTAATTCGTTTGAAAGATGTGTTGGATATTATTATTATTATTATATTAATCAGTTAATCAATTAAATCGTTTTGTTTGTTTGATATATTTATGAACATGTTGAAATATTTGTTTATTTGTGTTATCACTTAATAAACTTTTTCCATTTAATAATAATTGCAAATTGACTGGTTGAAAACAGCTTACTGGATTTAAAAGAATTTGTATCGATTATCTCAAAAAATATACTGACCATTAACTTAAAATGCATATATATATGCCATGAAACGGAAAACAGTCCAAACTGCAAATGGGTCCACTGAGAAGGTTCGATCCGACAATCGACCGGTTCACCAATCACTTCAAACGCTTTTAGCTGATTAGTGATACAAAATCGATTGATTTCATCAATGAACTATTGCACAATATTAAACATAAAACATTTTTATTATTAAAATCTGGATAACCATATATAGGTTAAAATAAGCAGATAAAAAGTTTGTTGAGAACTGAATCGAAGTGAATGAGTTTTTACTCGAACATAAAAGTTCCCCCACACCCGAACTTTTTTCTGCAAAGAACGTGATAACTGTAAAATAATAAAATTAAATAAATAAATTAATATATTAATATATATATATAAGTTATAATCAATTATCCCAAACTAGTAATTCAGTGAGATATTGCATGGGAGATAACTCAGATCGCGCATGCGCGCTACAAAATGAAACTAGTCTTCGCGTACTAGCACGTTCCTGTGTAGGCTGAACACGTGTGAACTGAAATACTTTGGATGCTACGTTTTTCATTTACTTCGCCCCTTTTGAAAATTGGCATCTAGACTTAAGTGTGTCAAGTTTTCTACATACTTTACCTTCAATAGCCACTTTCATTAAACAAACAGCTTTAAACAAGGTTAATCACACATTGCCGCAATGATGACATGCGCTTCTCCTGGTGTTTGAGTGGCAGACCCCATTGGAGTTTGAGTGGGCGATCACATCACGTGTACATGCCAAGCGCGGATGCAGGATTTCTGAAAGGGGGATCCAAATGTGATGGGTGAATAGGACTGGAGAAAAATAGCTAATTTTCACGTCCTTCCACTCGGAAAATAAATTCTAGGAAAGAGGGGTCCGGTCCCCCTCTGGATCCGCTACTGTATAAGTACAGTCAAACCTGCCACGCAGGGCTGTAGGAACCTAGAGGCGGGGGGGGGGGGGCCCCTGCAACCTCGCGGGGGGGGGGGGGGTCACGTGCCCCCCCACTTGTGAGGCTTTTCTTTTTCTTTTCCACGTTAATGTTTGCCATTGTAACAAAAATCTGATATAGTTTGTACCCGATCCCAATCGCGGATGCAGGATTTCTGAAAGGGGTGGCGGCCAAATGTGATGGGTGAATAGGACTGGGGGGGGGGGAGAATGGTTAATTTGTCACGTTCTTCCACTCGGAAAATATATATTAAAAATACTAGAAAAGGGGTGTCCGGACCCCTTGGACCCCACTCTGGATCCGTTAGAGCACCCCATTCCCAAAGATATACGGTCCTGCTATGACTAGAGAATCTCACGATTTTGAAAGGGAATTTGAATCTATTAGGAGCAGATCTAACAATTTTCAAGGGGGGCATTAAACAATAGTGTTAAAACATTTAATACTGAAACCGGACGGTTAAGATTTCAGGCCCGTATGAGATGGGGGAGGGGGGGAGTGCTCAGCCCCCACCCCCACTTTTTTCGCCAGTTTTCAATATGGTTAAAATGTCACAGATAATAAGCCAAAAACACGCCGGTATCGCTATAAAGGGATTTGATACTTTAAAAATTTTCTTGTCGAGGGGCATCGCGTCTGCGGCGCGCGCGGTTTTGCATAACATATTTTATAGCCTACTCCCACAAATCAGTCCCTCACTTTAAAATCCGTCCTACGTTACTGGATATAAAATGGAAAAACACTGGTCGGCAAAATAGAGTCCGGTCCTCTATATTTCACGCTATATAGGTCATTTTATATAACAACCACCTGTATATAGAGGTCAGGTGAAATAGGTCTAGGAATTTTTATTATTATCAGTGTAGTTACGTACAGATTACCTTCATATGAAGATCACTACAAATGTTTACTATTGCAATATTTGGGCCTATATTTTGAATGGGTATAACAAAGTAACCTTCTCAAAATGTCACAAAGGTTGTGATATGTGCTATGTTAAGATTGTTTGAAAATGTACACAAAAGATCCAACCCCAGCAATTAAGAAAATGTCCACGGCAAAATAAAAGTAGTGGAGGAAGTGTCTATGGCATTTTTTCATGGCAATTTTAGCGTTCACACGTTTCCAACTCCCGAGTTTGCTAAGGAAAAAATGCATCTTAAATTTTTTTTTATTCCTCGGTAAACAAGTGCCGCGGAGAAAAACTCCACGGCAATCTTCATAGTATTGCCGTTTGCCGCGGGCAGTTTCAGGGGTTGAGATTCCTTACTAAGGTGGCAGAGATTTTCTTTTGTAGATTATAATTCGTAAATATTGTATGTTTGACACCTAATAGGCGCAGATTTGCTGAGATGTCGCTAAACAAATAGTCCTTTCTTTTGTTTATTTAGTTTTGTAATACAGGCAACTTGTAAACAGTAATTCAACACAGCCTGGAGCGCATTTCAAAGTTCCGCAGGCTGTGTTTAGCTTTGTAACCTGCATGTGACTCTGATAGTGGCTGGGACCTACTTTAAAATGCCACCATTACAAGCGCTCCACCTTCATAGCAAACATGATAATCCGAGCTATGTTAACTATTACTCAGGGTGCACCTTTACATGCAAACCAAGTCATCTGTCAGCAGCGTAACAGCCAGGTGAAGTGAAGTATTTTTTATACGGGTCCACATCCAATTTGGTTCGGACCCGTATCCCGGCAGAGGTTAGTGTTAGTAGGAGACTCAAAACCCGCTGATTTTTTCTATAAACAGCAAGGGATTTTTTATATGCCCTAGCCGATTGGAGCCGATACTGAGATTAAAAATCCCATGCCTCGACTGAGATTTGATCTCAGTACCTACCAGCCTCGAGTCCGATAACTTAACCACTGCGCCACGGAGGCCGGTGAACACCGTCATGACTAGCACTTCTTATATAGGGACGTTCATTAGTCGAGAAATGAGATTTTAAATCTCAGTATCGGCTGCATCTCAGAGTAAGTGGTCCGTAAGGCTCAATGGATAGGTGTATACCACTTATACCGACCAGTGGTCCACAACTGGTTTATCAAAGGCTGTGGTATATGCTTCCCTATCTGTGAGATAGTGCATATAAAAGATCCTTGCTGCTTATCGACGAGTAGCCGCATTAGTGTGGCGGCAGTGGGTTTCGTCTATCTTACTAACACTAACCTCTGTCCTGGACAGCACAGGAAGCTGAGTTGTGTGCCCATGATAGCGTGCTTGAACCGTAATTGGACATAAGCACGAAAATAAGTATAACCAACTAATCTCCCTAGAATTCAGAGCCGCCACGAGCGGACGATTGGGCGTGCATGGGCCCTGGGGAACTTGCCCTGTTGCTCCCCGTCCTCGGAATCACTGCCAGATCTTTCCTCAGAGCCATTAGGCGCTACGGGCCATACCTCCTTAGCTTACTATGTAAGCGCCTTAATATTTGCTAAGCGCCTTCACTGTATCATATCGGCATAATTTGAAGCACGTAGAAAAGGGAGCTCTTCTACAGTAACTTGGTCAGACAAAGGTATTCACTCCTTGGGAGGAGTGTGGTACATTATACTATTTAATAGGGACCCTGGAATTGATCATAACATGGCTTGCATGATTAGCTAAATTTTAACAGATGGTGTATGTAAGCGCCTTAAAAAAAATCCGTGGGAAACGCCTGCAGGAACTGATATAATATATAGTTTGAAGAGATGAGCCCACTGGCAGTCGAGGAGTGACACTGGTAGTACATGCCTCTCAGCGTTCGTCCTATTTCAGATTTGTTTTTAAATTCCTGGAATCCTGTACAGGGCCGTAGCTATTGGATGGATAAAGGTCCGTTCACATATTCAAATGACGTTCGTTACAGTAGGTGAACACGAATCCGGTTTGCGGCTATAGAAAATACATTATAAATTTCCTGCATGCCGCACACAGGTTAATAAAAGCGAAACTGTGTATTATTGCTCATACGAATATAAACCTATCCTCTGGAAAATATGTCTAGGTTGTTAAAATTAGCTTTACCTACTTCCTTCTCCGCAAGAAAGGTATTGCATTCCTTTTGATTCATTTCATTCTGAAAGTGACCATAAACGCATACTCCCACTGACCCTTGACCTAATTAATTTACAAAAAAAGAATTAATTTTAAATATAAACATCTGGTTTGTCTATAAAAATACTTCATTCAACTACTTAACATAAACACCGCATTTCGCTTATTAAGAATTAATAAATAATAATAATGAATTATGCTCACAGACAAATAAATCATAAACCATAAACTCGACATGGATTTCCCTATACCATGGTTCAGGTCAAATGTCTTGCGTGATACAAAAGCGAGATCTAGTATCACAAATGCATGTAAGTTTCATTCGTAATTAATATTTAGAGCACAAAGACATTTAAATTCCGTAGGAATATGCCTTTAATTAATTTGGTTTACAACCTGAATATACAGACATGTTATTTATTTAAGCTATCAATATTAAATGCTATCAATTGTTCATAATTCAGGTCTGTGAAAAATGCAACAAATTATGAAAGGAATCAAAGGATGACTGTCTGGTATTACCTTACTGGTTCACGCAGTTTGAGCTATTTTCTGTTCCAGCCAGTGGTCCACAACTGGTTTATCAAAGACCGTGGTATGTGTTGTCCTGTCTATGAGACGGTGCATATAAAAGACCCCTTGCTGCTTATCGGAAAGAGTAGCCAATGTGGCGGTAGCGGGTTTCCTCTAAATACATATGTCAGAATGACCATATGATTGACGTCCAATAGCCGCTGATAAGATTAAAAATCAATGTGCTCTAGAGGCGTAGTTAAATAAAACAAACTTTACTTTACTGGTTCACCCCCGCCCAACTATCAAATATATCTGTTGGTTGTATTTATTTCTGTTTATATCCAATTAAGGTTCAACACAGCTTAGCTTCTTGTGCTATCTGTTCAGGACAGAGGTTAGTGTTAGTCGAACAGACGAAACCCGCTGTCGCCCCACTAATGCGGCAACTCTTATCAATAAGCAGCAAACGATCTTTTATATGCACTATCACACAGACAGGATAACACATACCACGGCCTTTGATAAATCAATTGTGGACTACTGGTCTGTGTAAGTGGTTTCTATCTACCCAGTGAGCAGGTATACCTTTGGGTTGGAGCCGGTACTGAGATTTAAAATACCATGCCTCGACTGAGATTTGATGCCAGTACCTGCCTGTTAAGAGTCCGATAGCTTAACCACCGCGTCACTGGGGTCTGTGACCTGGGCTTTAATCGAGGCAGGTATCTATTAAATGCATCCTTTTATTGAAGGATTTACGGCAGTCGGGTAATGAATGCAGAATGGGAAGCTTCATATAGCATTAGCAAAGAGAATTTATTTAGAAATAAAGTGTTTTCACCAAAATCGCTAAGTACAGTCCAAGTATGTCAGTTTGAGAAACATAACGTTTTACAATTTCCAAGTATATGCATACGATTCAAGTTTCAAAAGCCCCAATAACTGCTTACATAAGAATGCTGTGTAAATGTTGTTATAGTAACGTACCAGTATGTAACTATTTATTTGGTTATCCGAGTTTAGCGATTTTGTGAAAACACTCGTCAATTACAAACGATGGTACATAACTCAGTCTAAACGACAATAAGCTATTAACAGATTTCCATAGTTCCGTCTCTACATAACTCAGTCTAAACGACAATAAGCTATTAACAGATTTCCATAGTTCCGTCTCTAAACCGATCGCCCTCTACGGTCATTGCTGTTCGGACGAGATAAGGCTAAATATACCGACTGAAAAAAAAATAACACACACACATAGACGCACACACAACACACATACAAACACATGCACGCACACATACACACACAAACACTCACATACACACTCAAACACATTCACAAACATGCACACACAGCACACACACACACATACACACACAAACACACACAAGCACACACACAGTACGCACACACAGCACGCGAACACACACACAACACACACAGCACGCGAACACACACACAACACACACAGCACGCGCGCCCACACACATGCACAAACACACACAGCACGCACAAACACGCACACACACACATACCAAGCACAACACTAGACATCGGCTATTTAATGGTCAAACTGTGGTAAACTCAACATAAATATTATTAGGAGGACTGCCACTAATTCCTGTCTGACACATTTTTAACAATGTCCCTTTGGAATTATTATCTTCTGGTAGTAAATTGATATAATTGATTGTTCGTGAACGTAATGTTACGGTTATGCTCTTTCAAATCCAATACATTTCTATACAAATAGTTTTGATGACTGCCACATTGTGCAACTATTTATTTATTTATTTATTATTTTGTTTAACTTTTATTTGTGGGGTTTGGGCGTTGTTTATGCAATGACACCAACAGAGCACATTGAGTTATTAATCATTGGCTATTGAATGTTAAACATTTGCTAATTGTGATACTAAGTATAAGTCAGCATTTGACGGGTTTTGAACCACTGTCTTCAGTTTGAGAGGCTGATTCCTTAACGCTGTACGTTTGTTTGTTTAACGACACCAGCACAACAAAAATAAACATCAACTGTTGAGGGATCATACAGTGGTTAAATATAAAAATATTTTAAATTAAATCAGTGTAAAATACGTAAATAATAATACGTAAATAATAATAAAAAGAATAATAATTAAAAAAATGTAATTAACATCATAACTATGAAGTATCACACGAAAACATTTTTCTATAGAATTTTTTTTTTTATGAAGGAATACACTTTTAGTATTTTAATTAGGGTGGAAGGCGTGTTACTGGAAAGCTTGCTCTCTACCAGTAGTGGTTTCAATAAAAAGAATTCCTAAGCTGCGAATGTATTTAACATTTTGTAAACTAAGTAATGGAATTAATTTAAATGTTGAAGGTTTATTCCAGTAATACAATTTAATATATTTAGCACGTAAATCAGTATAAAATGGACAACACAGAATGAAATGGAATTCATCTTCAATATCAAACTGCCTATTTACGTTTAGACTTGAGTGAGAGTTAAAACTAACAGTTTTATAAACTTAGGCACAGAATCCCCCCCTACCCTTCCGCCTCTCATCCCTGCCACAGGTGGATCCAGCGAGTGATCTAGGAGGTCCAGGGCCTTCTTTTTCATATTATTAGATTTTAAATTATTTTCTACTCCAATATTTTACATTAAATTTCTTTGACCTCCTTTTACCCCCAATAGCGGATATTTATTTTTGTTTTGAGTGTCGTTAAATAAATATTAAAGTTCATATGGGGAAGTAACCAGAGTCTCAGTCATTATACTGAATATAGTATTTTTAATTAATTAAATAAATTAATGTACGGCTGCACTAAGGATAATAAAATGCACGTGAGAACCTCTATATAGTCAATATTGTCATCAAAAACATTCTGATGGTAAGTTGTATGTAAAGAAAATGAATTGTTAAAGCCATCTCACGCTCAGCTAGCTATGCAAATGACATTGGTACCACTGACGTCATCCATTTGCGCCAACTATTGACGAAACAAGGGAGATAAGTCAAACTGTTTTGGAAGATTTTAAAGAGCTGTTTATGGACAAAATTTAAATGTCTAAAACACTATATTATTTAAAAATATATATATTATTTCCTCCGTTTCACTGGATACAGATACTGTTTATGAAAATATTTACCTATAACGGAATTACTTTCCCCTGTCAGGGCTTCTTGAATTTTTTAAAACTTCATTGATCGTCTGATCGGTGATTTTCAAAATTCACTAGCCATGGTTAAAGATCCACTAGACCTACTGACTACTAAAATAATAAAGTGAAAAACAAGGGGCTCTATATACATACATATATTCTTTATTATTTTTCCTCTTCCCGTTCATAATTCCTGAATCGCCTCTGGAACATCACAAATCACAGTATCGTATGTTCATAACATTAATGCATATTTAATTTGTTAATTGCAATCAAGACTCTGTTGCTGCCATGCGGGATAGGTTGTGGTGTTAAAACACTCCGACGTCTCATAGTCCGACGACAGCCAGGAGTCTGTATGGGGATATCGTGTCCACTGATTCCGCCTGCTAGTGGAATCAATTAATTACACAAACATGACGATCTCTGCGGGGCGGTCTATATCATATTCACATTCGTACAATCCGATTTGGATAATTCTGGAGCCAGGCTAACCTAACGGTAACCTGTTTTACTCGTGCGAATGCGGCCCACACGGCTAGATAGCGTTAGACGATAATAGCATATTATTTCTTATCCCTTCCCGCAGGAAATGAATGTACACTAAAATCTGTATTACACAGTCACAGTTAAAGGGGTAATATCAAAGTTGTACTATGGTGGCAGTCCTCCTAAAAATATTTGTGATCAAATACAGATTATAGCCTCGGTTACATGCATATACATATGCTATTAACGGTTTAACTGTATAGTACAACTCCTTAAATATGCTGTGGCTATCGGCAATGCCGTGGCGATTGCCGTGGTGTTTTTCATTGTCTGCGACACTTTTTTTTATAATATAATATGTGTTTGCTTCGTTAATTTTATTGTTAGTCTCTCATAACTTAGTAAAGAGTGTCTCGTTACAATTTTATTATTTATAATGATTATACTTTTATATTATAGTGTTGTAATGAGGTGAGACTTTAATAAACTGTCTGTCTTTCTGTCTGTCTAACAAATTGCTCTCTATTGAAATACTTTACTAGGATAAAAAAAAAAATTCTAATGGCAGTTCTTAAAAGTATGGCCCTCTTTTAACGTTTTTGTTTTTGTTTAACGACACCATTAGAGCTTTTTGATTTATTAATCATCGGCTATTCGATACAAATATTTGGATATTATGATACGTAGTCAAGTGTGAGTCAGCCTTCAATGGGTTTTGAACCACTGTGTCCAGCTTGTGAGTCCGATGTCCTACCACTGCATTACTGAGGCTCTCCAATTTTAATGAGTTTAGTTAAAATAATATCCAGCTAGTCCTAAAATATTTGTCTTTAATAAATCATTTAAAGGTCAGGGGAAATTACATTTCTTTTTCGTTTGGGGACCATCTTATTTTACGTTTACATGAAGACTGCCACTTTAATTAAATTGAATTTCCGAATTATTTCAGAAGACAAAAAACAGACACCAGACAAAACAAGCATATTTTTTTTGTTTCCTTTTGGGACCATTTTACTTTACGTTTTTATGACGACTGCCACTTTAACAATTATATAATTTTAAAATTACTCCAGAAGACAAAACACAGACACCAGACAAAACAACATCGATGGAGGTATTACGATAAACGTTAGAAAATAATACATATCAACGCGTTACGTCATCGTCATATTTAAAAATGGCTGTTATCATAATAGCAGTCATAAAAACAAAAACAAATTATCAAATATTTTGAGACCAGGATTTTAATTTTTGAGTGTGTTGTTTTAGAGTGGTTTAATACAAAACTGTGTTGAATTATTGGACACCCTATAACATTCCTTTAATATATAACTTTGGGGATCGTGTTACATCTAAGGAAGAACTTAATAGCATGAATGCACATTGTCATATATATTTTTTAATCTTCAATATTAAAGGGCCACTCTTACAGTTACATATAAAGACAGTATACCCAAAACAAATTTGTTTTGAAATGTATTTTATTTAAAGGAGCACACCCTCAATTACATCCACATAACAAATTAAAGCAGTTCACTAGTTATAACTCATAATTACACTGAGAAGTAATTAAAAATTCGTCTGAAAGGATTTGGTGGCAGTCCTCGTAATAGCATTTACACAGAAATATAAAGTATACCATCAATTAAATTCAAACAAATTACTATCATTTAAAGCAATCTACTAATATATTTAAAATGACGACATGAAATGGGAAACAGATTATTAAAGTTTGTATCGAGGTAATGTAAAAACAAATTTAAATAGATCTAGTCGAAGCAATAATACCACAATATTACAAAGATATATTTTCATCCAGTTTGATGCAATATTTATTGAAATATTCGATAAATTGTAGTAAGAATATAACTGAAATTACAAAGGCATATCCACGATATTTCATCCAGTTTGATGCAATATTTACTGACATATTAGAAAAATTGTAGTAGGAATATGACTGATTTTCGGTATACAAAATCAGCTGTTTATGACGTAAATATGTCAAAATATATAAGTAAATCTTTAAAAGTCTGCTCACCTTTTACTGTATCGAAATTATTTCAAAAAAATAAACGATATAATCAGGGGCGTAGCCAGACATTTTAAAATTGTAATCACAAGAAATGATAGTACCAGATCTGGTAATAATAAAGTGCATAATATTATAAAAGATTTAGTATGGAAAAATATAACGCTGAGAGAAATTGTTTGCACGTGCTTACAGTGTGAGAGTGTAGCTCCGCCCCTGATAATTATATATATTATATACTTACGTAAAGGATGTTTAAAGGATATCAACTTCGTATTATCCTAATGAATTTCAGAGAGAAAAAAAACATTCAATCCAAAAAATATTTTCTTGTAAGGTAAAACCAGTGGTAGGAACACTGGATTAAAGAAAAATGACGAAAAATAGTTTCAACTGTGAATGGCAACTCTTGGTGAACCTTAAATAAACTGAACCAATGAGAGAAGAGCACGTGCGATACCTATCTCCCTCGTGAGAAACGTCCCAATGAGAACTACTCCGCCAAACTCCCACTTACCGAAGAGTGACAGCCGCCATTTTGTTTACGAGCGTTCTATTTTTTTCTGTCATCAAGTTCACGCCTGTTCGTGCGTCGGTTATGTGTAAAACGTACTTGATGTGATAAGTATGAAATATTTATTATAAGTATCGTCAAGGGAAACAAAGCGAGCGAGAGAGGTTATTGTGAGAGCTATTATAGTGAATTACGAGTGCAAGTCAGATTGTTGCCATTAATCCACAAACTAAGTGGAACGATTCTGAAGTGTGAATCCGCTCGCTTATTTCGATAAACGCGTGCCTTGAACTTGCGAGATAGACTGCGCGCGCCGATGCGTGGTCGCGCGCGCTCTTCAAAATGGCGGTCTGCCTGCATTGAGAGAGAGCGACATGTTTTTTGAGTTAGTAAAACACATGCAACAAAGAAAACTAGACGGGAGAAACACAATTGGAGTTGATGTTTGAAGTGTCGCAGTTAGCTACCAATTACCATACACTGGCGTAGGAAGCGTGGGTGGGGGTTGGCAAGGGGGATGCCCCCCCCACACACACACACACACTTTTTTATATATCGTATATATGTATTCATTTCCCAATGTAAATATGTGTCTGTGTTTGCCCCAACCCCTCACACACACATTTTTCGGTACCTGTCTATACCACTGATAGATCAAGAGTTGAACAAATATACGGACTCAAATAATAGGTCACTGATGAATGCTGAAACATTACAAACAAATAATATATGGACAGAAATTTTAAAAAGTAGCACAGAGATGCTTGCACACGCACAAACACCAAACACATAGGCTACCTGTTCTTTGTTTTTTGAAATTAATATGGTCAGAGGTCCGTGACATGATGTCTTTAAAAGAGCATATCTTCTGTAGTCATCAATATTTTGACAGTGATTTAATAGTTCAGATATTGTGTTGATTTGTCGTTTTAGATTAAAAATTCAACCATTTCACATTTGTTCACGTACCAAAGTTGGTCGAAATATATCCTTTTATGAAACACAAATCTGTCGGAGCCTAGAAAGTATTATTTGATTAAAAGTACATGTACTAGTGAATATATTTGGACAAATACAATAAAAAGTAAAGCTAAATACGTGCATGTGTATTATATTTTGTTTTGTAGTTGTTTTTATATATGCGGGTTGTTGTTTTCTATTGTTTAACATAAAATATTTTAATCTATAGTCTGTTTACGCTACTTGGAATATGGATTTTTGTCGATTACTTTAGTTTGCGTAAAACCTAAGCGAAAAAGGACTAGAGTTTTGGAAATAACAAAAATGTCCTATGTTCCAGTTTTCTGCATTACTTTGTTAAATAATAATTTAAAATATTACCTATTCTTACGTATAGGAAAAACGAATATGTTTCACAGCGATGATAAGGATGGAATACGAGTTCATTACAAATGGAGGTAACATTCCGAACATCTCGGTCATTTCCGGTAATATTCGTATGTCGTTAGTCGTGGGTTTTTTTTTTTTTTTTTTTTTCTTTAATAAATAAATCTTTGCAAATATGACATTGATATTAAATTATAAAATAATAACCGCGTGCCATAGAAATGCGTTATACAAATAATTACCTCAAACCCCCATTTTTATATGAATTCTGCAGAGAATAAAATATGGCGGTGTAAGTAACGCCGGCTCGAAATGTAAAAAAAAATTACTTTTGGTTGCTTCGTACCAAATCAGGTCAGACTTCGAGGTGCACTGTGAAATCTATCCGTAATGAATGAAACCTCAGCTATGATTGGTAGATATATGAGGCAGTAGGTATTTTGTAAATACTATGACATATACCAATGGCGAAAATCCGTTCCTGAAAGTGATGGGGGACGGAACATATCGACTCCTTCCCCTCCAAAATTATAGACCACTTGTGTACTTCGGTATATTTGCGCTAAGACGACACGGTTACATTGATACAATAAAGAGAAATATTGGTAAAGATTATTATTTAGGCATTTTAATTTCAATGAAATTTTCAGTTTTTTTAAGCAAAAAGTGGGGGGGATAATTATATAGGCGTCCCCCCTGTAAAGAAATGTAAATAAAAGTGGTGGCACGTGTCCCCCCCCCCTCCCCCGTCCACCCAGGGATTTACGCTTATGACATATACCCAGTATTTCAGTATCTTTTTTTAGCAGAATAATTATTACATCAGTGACACTTGGTACTTGTTGATACCGGGAGTGGTAAAAACATTGCATGTGACATTTTGTGCAAAACTGAGTGTGTCTAATGAAAACACTCTGTAAGTCGTTAAAATGCTATCTGACAGTATATTTTCTTTGAGTCATAGTTAGTGTCAGGCGTCACACTGGTCCAGTGGTTTGAGAGTTGCTTCTATTACTTTTATTAAGAAATGTGGTTGTCAATGGGATTTGATTAGGTCCAATGATACCTATATATTTTGGCTGCCGTTTAAACATTATAGAACTAATGGACAAACCAACCTAGACAAAAAACAGGACTTTGTTTTTCGAAAAATATCAACATTAATGAGGTAAGTTATATATTTTGTTTTTTATTCGTCATAATCCATGTTCCAAGTAGCGCAAACAGACTATAGTATTTGTTTTCCATTGTTAATAAAAAATATATAAATATAAAATATGAGAATAATAAATATGAAATTATTTACAGAGAGAAATACGTGTTATGCTTTTTTGATGTAGATGTTTGTTTTTGTAAACAGTCCATTGATTGGTCAAACAACTTTATTCGTCCTTTCTTTTCATTTTCTTCTTCTCTACAAATCGTGACGCAGTATCTCTATTTTCTGTGAAATTCGTCTTTCTTCAAGATTCAGTTGACTACATTCTCATTATAGTATTCATTAAAAACATTCATTCAAATATGCTATTAGAACTCAACTATAAAGATGACAAACTTGTATTTGTCGTTTCGAAACTCGAACAGTTGACGGAAATACTCGAAAACGGTCGGCATTACAACGGAAATACTCGAAATGCTACGACATTACAAGATAGGAGCTTGAACTCTATTAAACAAAGACGCCACAGGAATGAATGAACTATTTTCTTAGCAACTAATGTTTATCATTCAAAGTTAAACCAACCAATTAAGGAGCGGCACAGAAGTGTTTCTGTTAATTCTGTGACGTAATACATCAGATATTAGTACATTTATATATTGAAGAATTTATGTTTGGCATAATTTAAAAAAAGAACATACATAAATATGGGTGAAAAAATGTATTTAAGTGTTATTGGCAACGAGAAAACTAAAATTAAGGACAAAAAAAACCAAAATTTACTATTCTCAACTAAATTTTAATGCTAAATTAATTATTATTAGGCCGTAGCTAGGAATTTTTTGTTTGGAGGGTGCAGATAAATTCTTGGAACGGACGAGAGCTGAAAGCGCGATGCACTAGGAGGTTAGGAAATGTTTAAATTAGAAGCTCCCAAATCCCATTTCAGGGAGGTTACATATAGTAAAGAAGAGTACTTTCTTTTAAGTTTGTTTCTATTGCTCTTTACTGATTAATTTCATGATTTACAGTAATACATACACACACACACACACACATACATACATACATACATACATACATATATCGTAAATATATTTCACATATAACTATGATATTGCACCTTTAAAGTGTGTTTTTGTATTCATATGTTTTATTACTACAATAGTTAAAAGTGCATTATCTTATATATATATATATATATTACACCCCCTCCCCACTCCTTTTTGCTTCGAAAAACTGAAATTAAAATGCCTAAATAATAATATTTCTCTTTACTGTATCAATGTAAAACGTATCCATGTTGTCTTAGCGCAAATATAGTCATACGGAAGTACACAATGGGTCTATAATGGCGTCAAACCGGGGTGGGGGGGGGGACGTGAAGACAGTGGAATGGTCCGTCCCCCCCCCCTACTTTTTGGACAGGGGGATGTTCGGTCCCCTCCC
>JAULBS010124777.1:0-13862 GCA_032355785.1 Symmetromphalus regularis | reverse complement strand
AGAGAAATTAAACCTGCAGCCTATTGACAGATATAAATGTAAATTCACATAGAAATATAAACCTACAGCCTATTGACAGACATACATGTAAATTCACAGAGAAATATAAACCTACAGCTTATTGACAGACATAAATGTAAATTCACATAGAAATATAAACCTACAGACTATTGACAGATATAAATGTAAATTCACAGAGAAATTAAACCTGCAGCCTATTGACAGATATAAATGTAAATTCACATAGAAATATAAACCTACAGCCTATTGACTGACATAAATGTAAATATATTGAAAAATATATACCTACAGCCTATTGACAGACATACATGTAAATGTAAATTCACAGGAAAATATAAACCTACAGACTATTGACAGACATAAATGTAAATTCACAGAGAAATATATACCTACAGACTATTGACAGACATAAATGTAAATTCACAGAGAAATATATACCTACAGCCTATTGACTGTCATAAATATAAATTTGCTGAAAAATATAGTAATGTATATATATATGGTGGTTAGTTTAATTTTGTTGTGGACTAGTTTTTTGCATGAAAGTAATGGTTCACATTTATGGTTGGTGGTTTATTTATTTTTATTTGTTTTAGTAGAATTTACATAAAATTGCACTTTTATTATGCATTATTTAAAGAAATATCTGAATCTAAGGAGATAATTTAATAATACTTTTGTCATTATGACATGATACACTACAGTATATAATCGTGTATGAAATTTATAGCATTGAGATTAGATTTTTGACTTTTTTGAGTTTAGGGATTATATCAAAAATGTTTTAATGTTTTGCATAATATTTATGCTTATTCAATGTATCAAATTAATATGATTTAAGTGTATTATACATATAATTTTTTTTTTTTTTTTAAGATGAACACATTTAGTTTTTGAACAAGAGTACAAAGTATAAAAATCTGTAGTATTGAAGCAACTGTTTTTATGTTTGCTTCTTCGTGTAATGTAAATTTGTGACTCACTTTTGTTTGAATCTTTATTCAACTTAAAAATCCTCTGATCTACATTGAAACAAAATATTTGGTTCTCACTGATCTGGTTTATTGTAGTTTAGTTGAACATTTTGATAATCCCTAAACACGTAGCTTTTCAATGTTTAAATGATTGTCTTTACTAATTGCATTAATATAAACTGCATCTTGATTCTGTTCAGCTGTTACTCTTTCCATGGATCTTCTTTGTAAATGTAATTTTTCTCAGAAAGTTATATTAAATAAATATTTGAATGGCTAATTATGTTTGTCATTGAACGAAGGACTTTAATGTCTGTTTATATTGTATAAATATAAAAGTGCCAATATTAAGCCTAAAAATGTATATTTCAGGACATCTGACCACATATATTATATTAAAACAAACTAAAATTAGTATCTAAAATTGTTAAATGGTAAAATAAAACATGAATTAAAAAAAAAAAATGTTGTTCTAGTCCTATCTGATTTTATTGAGTATGTTTTCAGAAACATACATGTAGTTGTATTTAGGCCAAATTAGGTTAAACTTTATCTCTTTTGATAATTCAATTTCTGAAGGTAGGCCTCACTGGCTGATTACAGAAGTATTTAATATGATTTCCTTTGCACTTTTGAAAAATATTAATATAACTTTATTGTTTGAAGATCACACATCTAAGACTTCCCATGGAAAGAGTTCTTAGAGCCACTGTCATTCATTTAATAAAAATAGTTAGATTCATGTTGTTATGTTCGATACATGTTAAAAATACTCAAGTGTGTTTAGGGTTTGTTCAACAATTACTGGCTTTTTAATGCTTTCTTACTGCCATCCTACCTGTTTACCAAGTAAAATGTAATTGTTCAATGACCTCTTCAGATGTTTGTTATTGTTGTGTTTTGTTAAAGGGTCATTTCACAAAATTTTCAATTTGAGACAATCTTTATTGAAAATATTTTTAAAACAGACATTTATTCAAACTTGTATCATTTACAAATGATTCCTGTAGAGGTACTGTACAGTATACATGTACATATATGCTATTTGGTCTGTAAACATTACTTTAGTTTTCAAAATTTTGCTCTCAAAATTTGTAAATGTCTGGAACATGAAATGATCCTAAAGGTTAATTCATACTTACTACTAAATCTAGTTGGCAAGTAATTCTTCACTATGGACTCTTTGAGCGATATTATAGGATGTCCTATAATTTAACATCTTTTAATAATTAATAAATACAACCACAATGTTCATATATTTCTTCTAGTCAATTGTCGTGTTTTGTGTTTTTATTAAGACTCCCCTTTCATGTTCAGACAAAATTTTGAATTTGATAATGATGTCATACTGAATATGTAAAATATGCATACAGGGCCCTCAGTAGTTTGAGAAGTTGCAGGATACAACAGTCATGGTAGCCGGCGATCTTGGCATGCATGGTAGTCAGCGATCTTGGCATGCATAATATATATATATATATATATTGCCAAAAATGAAAAGTAGGTGGAGGACACTGTGCATATATAAATGTAACCATTAGCATGCGATTTAAAGTATTGATCATCACTATAAAAGATATGTGATGATTTATTATATATAATTACATGTATGTGTTAATACTTATTGTCATTCCATAAACAATGTGTATTTGCCTGGTACTCGTGTTTTGTCTTCTGGAATAATTTTCAAATTCAAAATGCCTATGGCAGTCCTCACAAAAACATAAAATAAAAAAATTATGAAATATTTGATAGCAGAATATAAAAAGAAGGAGCGGGATGTAGCTCAAATGGTAGAGTGTCCACCTGTGAAGCTGTCGGTCATTGGATCAATCATTCTCAGTGGACCCATTTGCAGTTTGGACTAGTTTCCCTTCCAACCAGTGGTCCACAACTAATTCATCAAAGGCCGTGGTATGTGCTGTTCTGTCTATAGAACAGTGCATATAAAAGACCCCTTGCTGCTTATCAGAAAGAGTAGACTATGTGGTGGCAGCGGGTTTCTTCTAAACATATGTCAGAACGACCACACGATTGATGTCCAATAGCAGATGATGAGATAAAAATCAATGTGCTCTAGAGACGTCATTAAATAAAACAAACTTTAGTTTTAAAAAAACTAAATTGTGTGTTGTTGTCCATGTACCTTTAACTGAATTTCTTTTTTTTGTATAAATTTTGCCAAGTATGAATTTACCTTAAAGTTGTGTATCTGGACAGTGGTTCTGAATTTGTGACTATCTTGCTTGCTTTTTGTGTTTTAATATCAACGCTTGTTCATCTTTTCTCACCATTGCATGATTTTTCAGCCATGTTATACTGGACTTTCCACTATATATGTGAGTATTTTGTGTGTCTGGAAACTTTTATTATTGTTATGTAATCAAGGCTTGACATTCATTATTAAGTCTGCATGTCAAAAAAAGAAATTAAAATAGTAATATTCTGGAAATAAAATGTTGTTGAATAAAGTGCTCCTACTGGCAGTAGTTAGTGGGAATTTCCCTATTAGCTCAGTTGGTAGAGTACTGAGAGGCCCCTAAGTGGAGGTTGATATCTTTATATTACATTTTTAATTATTTACATGGTGGAATCACTTTTAAAAATGTTTTTATATTAAGATGATATAGATGTATTGAATGAGTAACACATTGTGTCAGTAGTCCATTTCTTGATATCAGCTGCACGTGCATTCTTGATCATCCAGGACAGTCCATTTCTTGATATCAGCTGCATGTGCATGCTTGATCATCCTCACAATGTCAGGGGTCACTCCAAGTCCATTTGGACCCCTGACCAAAATAGCTCATAAAAACCAAGGCTGCTTACTGTGCCATCTATACGAAAACATTTTTAGTGATATCATACTTAAAAATATTATCCAATCAGATCATTCGTTTTATAAGCTACGTCAGCAACTGTCACGTTCTTGTGGAAAATTCCCCAACACTTCGTGAAGTTGCTTTTTCACAGTGAAACTATCATTGAATATAAAGCGCCTGTTCTTCTTTGGTAACAATTCCTTACCAAGAAGGCAACTGTCATTATTTTGCATTACCTTTTATTTGGTATTACCTTTGAAACTGACATACTTCCAAATTGATAACCGCTATACTTCCATTCAATTTTACTTCTCTTCTGTGATCCATTATTTACACTGATAAGGTGAAGGTCGATGCACAGAAAGCAGAATTGTGATTGGATGATTCCAATCTTCTCATGATACGATGTTTTCAATCAAAATATGTTTTCTCGGCCCAGGTTTTTATGAGCTATATTGGTCAGGGGTCCAAACGGACTTGGAGTGACCCCTGACATTGTGAGGATGATGCTTGGTTAGTTTAAGCAAAAATTAAAAAACAAACCGTTAATAAGCCTTTATGAAAACATTATTTTATAAAATATGTAAATCCCTCTATTGTTTCTACATTTTTATTCTATCATGTAAATAGTGTTGGTTCTAACTTTGTCAGTAGGAAACTTTTAATAAAAACAGATCTAAAATGAAATTTCGATTTTTCTTCCCTTTCTCTCAAAATGAACTTGAGTGAATCCATAATGCAATAAAAGTGCTTACAGATATGAAATGATTATACAGATATACTATGATATAGCTTCAAATATAGCTAGCTTTGTTTGCACATTTTGCTAAATTTATTTGCCCAGCAGTGTAACCAAAAAATATTTCTCCTCACTTAGGGAACTTGTACCCTTTCCTTAAAAGTTATTAGCCCCCACAAAAATAATAAAATAATTAGTCCCCAGTTGATGGAACTACATGTATGTGTATGACAGATAAGCAACATTTGAAGCAAACATTTGCTAGCAAGTTGATCTATTTGAAGGAATGTAGACCTACATGTACATAACCTACATGATGATAGCATATCTTTAAATGTTAAATATGCATTGATAATAAAAGAATTGGATTCTTAACAGTGTTTTCTTATTGAAGAAAAACCCCTACTAAGCCAGGGACTAGGATCAGTTAAACATGACATCACCAGTGATTTTTTTTCAAATGAGGAGAGAAGCTGAACATTTATTTTTATCCTTGGCCAGTGACTATAATAACCATGTTAAATTTATACCCTTTGCTTTGCTTATTGTATTTTGTATAATTTTGTTATGTATGTCTGTTACTGAGTATCATCATTACCATTTCAGAAATCACCCAAACCACAGTCCAAAAGAAAGAGTCTGATTGGTCGAAAACGTAGACCACAGTCTGTCATAGGTATTAATGGTTCATTGATTTTCATTGGTGGTTTTTTTAAATACTATTAGATGTGTGTTTATAGTATCACTAGTTTATATGTTAATCATTGTCAGTGTTCTGTTATGTACATGTATACATCTACAAAACTGGATGATAAATAATTATTTCATTAAAAAAATTCTCTCTTAATGTAAGTCAGTTTAAATGTGAACCCTGTTAAAACAATACATTTGTTTACAGGTTAGAAAAATAATAAGTAATTAGTTTATTGTTAGAATTTTTATTATGTTTTATTATTATTATTGTTGTTGTTGTTTGTTTAACCACTGGACAAAATATGTTGCTAATTTCATTCTAATTTGTGGTCTGCAGTTTCAGTATTGTAGCAATACCCGCTGACAGATTAATTAGGATGTCCACAGTAAACTGTTTCTTATGTGTTATAATGGGTTCACAACCTTTTTCATCCCGCTTACCCATGGCAAGATTTTGAAAGTAAATTTACCCCCATCTTGTTTTGTTAAGTAATTTGAGTCTATGCTTCTACCATAATAAAGCAACCGACAAAGAGGAAATTTGAAAATACTATTTTTTACATTATTATTTTTAGTTAAATAATAATGATAGCACATAACAATGTTATATCTCTCATTTACGGACAGCTAATGAGAAACAAATACTGGTATTTGTAGAATCAAAGACAGTCATTCATTGAGCTAATTTTCTGCCTGAATAGGTGAAATTTACTCCAGGTTGGGAACCCCTGTGTCAAACAAACAAAAAATAAAGCAGATGATCTTGTTTAAACACAGGAGAACCATGCGCAGTCTATAAACTAATAAAATATTAATTTTGTAAATGTTTAATGTTTCACACATACATGTAAATACGGTTATTTTTGTTATTGATGAATAGTTCATTTTTTATGTTTTTGCTAGATAGCTTTCGTTTACTGTATAGAATATAATGTAATATACTGTATTATTTATTGTTTGAATATAATGGCTGATATTAATATATACAATAGATTAGATATATGATTGAGGGAACATTTTGTTCGTACTGCATCGCAAATTGTTATTCAAATTTCAGACATTGCTACATAATTCTAATACATAAAATGAACAATTATTAATCAATTTACAACTGTCATTAATTGAAATTTGAAAATAAAATGTTCCCCCTGTAATTTGTAACAGATTTGAATATCACTGCTCATTGTAAATATATTGTTCATGCAGTAAATATATTAATTTTATAACATGTATTTTAAATCTTTAGTACTATGTTAGAACTAACAAAAGCTATTTTTAATTTGCACAATCACTATAACATAACTAACAATAATGTAACCAATTGGTTATGTTATTTTGTAAAAAAAAATCCATCTAGTTTGAACTAATGAACTAAATAACTGTAGCATATTAATAAGCTTAACTCTTTACAAGTAACAGATACCATTAAAGGCATAGTCATACGGAAATTAAGGGGTTTTGTTGTCTAAATATTGATTAAGAATAAAACTTACATGCATTTGTTATACTAGATCTCATTTTCATATCACACAAGACATTTTAACTGAACCATGGTATAGAGAATTCCATGTTGAGTCGATAGATTTTTTTTCACATTAAAAAATTTCAAATTTCAAGATCGGAAATAAGTTGGTACGAAATGTTATTGCAGCTACAAATATTTAGATGTTTTAAAATAATGGCTAACGGGGGAATACCCGTCACGTGACTCAAAATATATACGTCACACCTTCAATTTATTTGTCTGTAAGCAAAATTCATTATTATTTTTAAAATACTGATAATGAGCGAGATGCGGTGGTTATGTAAGTAGTTGAATGAAGTATTTCTATGGACAAATCAAATGTTTATATTTAAAATTAATTATTTCGGGCAATGAAAATTTTTCTTGTAATGCCCTTGCTTTCTATTCCCGTAGTTGTCATTGCTGTTTCGCGAGCTTCCCCTCCTGGATGTCAGGCATGGATTTGAAGGGAGATCAAAGGGCCCGATCCGCCATCCATATTTTAGGTATTTTTTTGTTTTTGTTTAATACGAACATAATTTCCCCTCCCAATTCAGGCGCGGATGCAGGATTTCTGAAAGAGGGTTTCCAAATGTGACTGGGGAAAAATGGTTACTTTTTACGTCCTTCCACTCGGAAAATATATGTAACAAAAGGTTTTTTTCTAGAAAAGAGGGATCCGGAACCTATGGACCCCCCCTGGATCCGCTACTGCAATTCCAACATCCTGGACCTGCCATTGGATACTGTCCATCAGTTTAGGTGACGGAGGTTAGGGTATCGGGCTCACCGCAAGCCACGACTGATTTCTCAAATCTTGTTTACCGTCGCTGAAGTCATTCACCCGTTTCAGTGCATCGTCAGCATTGTAAAACCGTCACAATGTTACTTCCTAGTTTTTCGACTCGTTAACATTTTGACAAACATAGATGCAGTTATGTATATTTAAATATGCCATTGGTTGTGTCATTGCGTGAAACAGCAGGATACTTGTACACATCACTGGTGATATAAATATAGTATAGCGTTTAAATAATTATTGAGAATGGGACATTCTTGCAGTAATGCACATTTAAATAGGCCAGTAATTGTTGTGTGAAACAGCGGAATACTTATTGATATAAATATGTTATAGCGTTTAAATCATTATTCTACCGTAACACTGGATTCTGATTGGCTATTTTCTTTTAAAACCAGGTTATAAACCTGCGTTAAACTACACTGAATTAGAAAGTTTTTTTCTTTTAAAGTAGTAACCTATTAAATTGGCTGGATGTTGCTGGTTATAACATCATTCGGTAATTGTCGATTGTTTCAGTCTACGTAGAACAAATTGAACACGCACTCATGCTAGACAGGTTTTTGTGCCTAATAATTCATAAGCCTTATGTGATAGAAGATGATTGTAACCAGACAAGTTGTTCACGAGCGCTTGACCTCCTGAACAAACCATGGGTTACGGAGTGGTTGTTACGTATCTAGGTTACGGAAACTGTCGAAGACTCGTTGGAAGTAAATAAAAGAAGTTTCATGAATACGGAATATGATTCTGTCTTTTTATCCTATTTAATATATAACAATGATATTAGCATGTATAAATTGTTTTAAGAACATATTGTTAAAACGGTGACACTAAACAATTATATTTTAATTACTCTAAGTAATTATAAAATCAGAATAAAAATAAATTGTTTTCATATTCTTTCGATTTGAACTCGGTAAAGGTATTAGCATTCCTCGATCACAACCAGCCACTCCAATATGTAAATATATAAGTATTAGTTTCAATTTTTATATTGCAGAATTTGCCGCGGAATTTACCAGTTCCTACCGCAGAATATAGCTAATTTTACCGTGGAATTCAGAGGGTACTGATAGGCCGTGTAGGAATTTGACTTGGTGTTTACAAATATCACACCAGTTTACTGTTATTTTCCAAAACGATGCGCCAAACGTAAACACGTTTGGTCGGTAATGAGCCAATTTACATTTATTCAATTTTCTAAGATGTTTGCTTACATCTGTTAAACATTTAAATGATCTGTGGATGGCCGTACAAATAATAATTATTATTATCACCTTCCAATATTATTTACGTTACAAGGTTCTATTAACATTGAACGCCTGTTCACTCCTGTTTACTCCACGTGTGCAAACAGTTCCAAGTATAAAGTTGTTTTATGGCGATGGTAGAATGGAGATAAACACACTAACACCAACACACACTAACGCGCACACTCATACACTCATACCTGTCAACCTTTGAAAATTCTCATGGGGGGGACACTGCGGGAAATAAATTTTCATGCTATTCGCGTGCGCGTTATACAACACGTAACAAACATTACTGTTGTTTATTATTAACAAATATACATACATGTATATATAAAATATCACATTGCAATTATCAGAATGCACCTTTAATATACTATGTCATTAAACATTTTATTTATTTTTAAATCTGTGCAATAAAACGAAGGATACAGTGGTAGATTTTTTTAAAGCGGGAGATTTGGCTTAAATAGAATACCCGATCGGGAGGTCGGGAGAAGTACTTAAAACCGGATGGCTCCCTCCCATATCGGTAGACTTGACAGGTATACACACTGGGTTGGAGTTGGTATTAAGATTTAAAATTCCATTCCTGCACTGATATTCGATCCCACTACATACCAGCCGATATAGGGTAATCACTACACCACTGGGGCCTGCTACCTAATTAAGGGATATATCAATTTATTTTATAGTCAATTCCACTGTGTTCAAAGTAACCATGTCTAAGGGTTATAATAATAATATATTATTATCATTGTTATAATATATACAATTATATATAAAAACTGATTCAACTCTTTGTAATTAATTTATAATTTTTATACACAAATTAAGTTTTCTAGAAATTTTTCAATATTAATACTGAATATTAAAATTAATTATCATGTTCATGTTTGGCGTTGCCACTGAAGTCTCAAGTCAAAAATTAAATATGTCTCATATCTTATTACCATAGACAAGAACCAAAATTTACTAAGGAGGACCAATGACGCAACGATTGTATCCATGTTAACATTGCCGCGACATTTCCCACTGGTACAACGAACATTGATTGGCTGTTTGACTGACAATCTTCCAATCAATGAAGCGCATTGTTTGCTGTCAGTGCAATGAAATAAGCTGTAATTAATTTATCGAGTTCAAATCGGATAATAACAATAAGCTTCTTGCAGATTATAAGCTTACTGAAATAAAGCATTAATCTATAACTAGGTCTACTTATGTCTGTGGAAATGTAGCATTCGTCATGGATGACCCTGCACTTTTTTTTATGTTTCTTGACCTGATCTATGAAGTGCAGGCTCTTTGAAATGTTGTGTCCACAGGGAGCATACTTGAACAGTTATCTGTAAAATAATGTAAATACGTTGATTGTATTTTCATGATTATGCTGATTTACTTATTGATTGTTTACGCCATAAATATAATGTTATGTCATATCATATCAATGTGAGAATATTGCATTTCTACAATAAACAGTTTGAATTCGATTTAATTCTTATTTTCGCCTGACGAAAGTAAAGTTTGTTTTATTTAACAACGCCTCTAGAGCACATTGATTTTTATCTTGTCATCGGCTGTTTGACGTCAATCATATGGTCATTCTGACATATGTATTTAGTGGAAACCCGCTGCCGATACATAGGCTACTCTTTCCGATAAGCAGTAAGGGGTCTTTTATAAGCACCGTCCAACAGACAGGACAGCACATACCACGGCATTTGATGAACCAGTTGTGGAGCACTGGTTGGAACGGATCAAATGGAATGTACCTCATCTATTGAGACAATTCAGTTTATAGTGGTCCGCTCCTTGCGGGCATTTTATACGAATACGTATAGCATTTGTTGTACCAATAAGCGTAATTATAAGTCGTCTAGAAACTCCACGTCAAAGCAAAATAGCACATGATGTTCTGTTATGTATGTGGTATGATTAAAACTAATATTCTTTTCTTAAACTATGATTTTTAGTGTGTCAATGAAATGAGTATGTTGATTGGAAAACTATTTATAAAATTCTTTTCACGTTTTTTTTATTTTGAATGAGTAAAAATGTTAAATTATTGAATTATTTATATGATCACTTGAATGATACGTTGAACGTTTGTTTGGATCAGGTGCAGTGCCATGACAACAAGCAAAACTTCACAAATAGCATACCAACCAGTGGCGGATCCAGAAAATTCATTTAGGGGTGCCCCAATAATGTGATGCCGAAAGCCACCAACGTCCTCTAATGGAAAAAATAAACAATCTTATTTAAATCACAAAATTTAATGGTGGGTGGTGCGGGACCCAGGACACTCACTAAGATCCGCCACTGCCAATGATAAAAGATATTCATGAACATATACAACAAACATAAGAAACCTCTGAAAATATGTATGCATTCACAGGGATAGAAATTAACGCTCGCCCCCAGTAAAAACTGCTGGGGGTAGGGGGTGTAAATCCTTATTGACGCTAGTCCCCCGGGCGAGTGGATATTATTATCACATCTTGTATTACGAATTTGTATTATTTTGAGATAGTAGCTGTCAGACTGATAATTTGCCGATCATACCTGCTAAACACATTTATTTGACCAAAATGCACTCGTACGTGTTAGCAGACTTTTTGCTTCACTTTCAGGTGGTTCTTAAGGGGTTGTTCACAATTATCGACATTTGTTTGGTATTCGTACATAGTACAAACCCAATCTTAAAATTAAAGGCGGTGGGGGGGGGGGGAGGGGAGCTAGTGATTATTCGTGGAGACGAGTAACCTCTTAAGGCTACTGGTCTTGAAGGTGACTGAAAATAATTTCTTAATTTCTACCCCTGCATTCATATAAATAGGATATAGATAGGATAGTTTCAAAACAACAAGATAAACATTTATATTTAAAGACTCAGATGAATAATAAACATCCATTTTTTTTTTATTCTTAACAAATATGTACTACGTTATAATTGTAGTGCATGTTAAATAACAAAAATCAATCAGTAAACGATGCTCTTGTGTTGTAACATACAATTCCACAGTTAAGGTAGGATGAACGCATGTTCATGTATCCTGACAATATATTGATATATGTCATTTAAATGAATTATCGTCATTTCAGTACTCAGGGGTGGACTTACGGGGGATACCGGGGTAATGACTTTTATATGCATTATAAATTATTGTCACCTCCCCTATAAAGGGGTTTTAACCCTTCCAATAGGTGATGGTGTTAAATATTCTTATACACTATAAGCTCGTAATAAAAGAATGGGAAAATAAACAGGTAGATGTATATAGTTTTGTCTATTTATGGAATATGACAAGGATAAAATCAATGGCTATTGATTTTTGCTATTTAAATATCATGAATTCTTTTTAGTTTTTTCTTCTTCTTGTTTTGCGGTGTGTGTGCGCGCGTGCGTACGTATGTGTGGGTGCGTGCATGCGTGCGTGTGTGTTACTAGATACCGACCCAGTGACGATAAGATTTTCATCTTTGATTAATAATTGTTTTTGTTTGTTTTCTATTTATAATGTTTTTATTTAAAATATTTTATTTAGGTTATAATAATTGGCTGTGTATTTTTGATCCTGGACTAATCTTAACATAAAAAATTACGATAACAACAACACCAACAACCAAAAAAAATAGCAAAAAAGATGACGGTAACGAAGATGTCAACAACAGCAAAAACGTTTCAACAGTAACACAAAGACTACGAAAACAACACCCCAATTTACAATATTTGGATCTCGTCTGTCAGACGATCATGACGCAGGTTATAAACAAGTGGCGGATCTAACGAGGGCCCCAGGGGCTCGGCACCAGGGGCCCGGCCCCATCTATATTTTGCGATTTATATAACATTATTTTCCTTTAGAGGACTTTGATGGGCTTCGGCAATATATTATTTGTCATCCCTCCCCCAAATTGATTTTTTGGATCCGCCACCATAAACAGTACAGTTAAATCGACATTACATGTATTTATTGAAAACATTAATTGAAATATATAATTAAGATATGTTTTCCATAACAACCATTGTGTTGTCACTAACAGTTATGTGTCTACGCTATAGAAAGCACAAAAATCAATGCGAATTCGCATACGCGTGACGTAAACAATGTCAGTGATTCAGCACCAAATAAATGAGTGTGTCAAATTTTACATTATGGATGTCATTATGGTCTCTGACTGTGTAACATAAACATTTGGAAAAAGTTCAGAAAAATATGAAATATTTAAACCATAATGAAACCATAATAATAATTGATTTAATTAAATTAAATCAATGTATAATTATAATGAACAGTGAGCCTCGTGGGTATAGTGATTGACAAGTCAGAACATAGGGTGGGGTCCAGGTGACATGGGCCTATAATTTTGAGGGGGTCTACTCCCAATGGTATAGCCAATGGTGGAGTCTTGGGTCTTCGGTAAAGAATATTGATGTTGTAAAAAGAGTCAAGGAAAAACCCAAATACCGTACATCATTTTACCATGTAACCAAAATCTGATATAGAGTTTTTACCCCAATCCCACCTTCATTTTCAAAGTAATTTCTACTGGCCTGCTACATGTACATGTATATACCCATACATAAATCACATATTTTTAACACTGATTACAAAAATATTTAATTAATAGTTTGAAATAGGGCCAATATTTCCCACATTGATCCAGGTCTATTGCCAGCTCTGCACGATCCTGGTGGGCATGAACGACAATCGCTATCTGGAAGTGGAAAGGGAACGGAGCCGGTTGAGGGGTGCCTGGAAGTGGCAGGGGCGGAGAGGAGGGCTTCCTGGAAGTGGGGGAACTGAGCTGGGGTGGGGTTGAAACATCACCCCGTAAATGTTTTTTCTCGAAATCCAAGGTTTTTTACATTTCTTTTCCGGCTAAAACCTTGAAACCAGACTCCATGTGTACTTCGGTATGTTTGCACTAAGATCACATGGCTAAGCGTTACATTGATATCATTAAGAGAAATCCTAGAAAATATTATTATTTAGGTATTTTAATTTCAATTTTTCCAACAAAAAGTGTGGTGGTGGGGGGGGGGGGGA
>JAULBS010124767.1:0-13863 GCA_032355785.1 Symmetromphalus regularis | reverse complement strand
AAACAATGTAGTAGAGAAATACCTCAGGTAACTGTGGTAATACACATGGCTAAAACCAGGTTTTTTATATACATAAAACAATGTAGTAGAGAAATACCTGAGGTAGCTGTGGTAATACACATGGCTAAAACCAGGTTTTTTATATACATAAAACAATGTAGTAGAGAAATACCTCAGGTAGCTGTGGTAATACACATGACTAAAACCAGGTTTTTTATATACATAAAACAATGTAGTAGAGAAATACCTCAGGTAACTGTGGTAATACACATGGCTAAAACCAGGTTTTTTATATACATAAACAGGTACGGATGCAGGATTTCTGAAAAGTGGGATCCAAATGTGATGGGTGAATAGGACTAAGGAAAAATGGTAAATTTTCACGTCCTTCCAATCGGAAAATAAAGATTTTCAGTAAGACTTGGTGGTTCAGTGGTAGAATGTCGGACTCTCAAGCTGATGACAGCAGTTCAAAATTTATTTGAGGCTTGCTTACACTTGACTACTTGTCAAAATTAGCAAATGTTTGACATCTAACAGCTCACGATTAATAAATCAATGTTCTCTTGTGGTGTCATTAAACAAAACAAAACAAATAACATGTCTGACATCTAACAACTGTGTATTAAATAATTTGAGTGAGCCTTCATGGTCAAGTGGTATGACAATGGATTCAAGCTGAGGGCTGTGGTTGAAAACCCATTGAAGGGTGTCTCACACTTGACTGCATGTCAAAATAACTAAATGTTTGACATCCAGTAGCTGATGATTAATAACTCAATGTGCTCTAGTGGTGTTGTTAAACACCCCCCTCCTAAAAATGTCCATATTTTTCAAAAAGCTCCCCCATCACCAATATCAAAACGTCATAAGTCAGGAAATATTTAAAACTTACAAGACTGAAAAGGAATATTAGCACAATCTCTACAAGGTGTGGTGCGCTGGTTGAACACATCCTGGGTGTTTTAAGTATAAAGAGAAAAACCATAAACAACCCATGACACCTTGACCATATCCTGCATCCAATGAATGTGCAGCAGTTTGAAAACACTTAGGTTATCAAGTAAACTGCACTGTCAGGGCCAGCACAGCCATTTAAATATTGGGTGGGGATCAAAAGATTGAATAGGGACACCATCAGTACTTTGAAAGGTGCCAACAATGTACTCAATAAATGTACCACAAGCAAATCTTATGATCGCAAAAAAAGTGTGCAGCAGGTTATTAGGGGGGGAATCCCCCCCTTGCCCACCCAGCAGCACAGTCCCTGACTGTACCAAGACACACTGGTCCTCCATTAACCCACACATCCTGTTACCTCATCACCGTCTCAAGAAATCCATCTCACAACCACTGACACAGAGAAACAATTAGTTCACTGTAAGTAATTAAATAAACATGCTCAAATTGACAGTAATCTCTTTTACCCCTCTTGGTGGGAAGTTCTGTAAATGTAAGTTTAAACACATAATCCCATAGACACTTGACCTAATTAATTTCCAAATAAAGAATTAATTTTAAATATAAATATTTGATTTGTCCATAGAAATACTTCATTCAGCTACTTACATAACCACCTGATCTCACTTATTATCAATATTTTAAAAAGAATGAATTATGTTCATGGACAAATAAATAAAACAAAAACACGTTTTTGTTTCAGTTGAAGGTTTTACGTATAGGCCTCTATTTCGAGTTACATGACCGGTATTCCCCCAATAGCCATTATTTTAAAACATCTGAATATTTTTGTAGCTGCAAAAACATTTCGTACCAATTTATTTCGCTCCACGAGTTCCGAACTTGAAATTTTTAAAGGTGAAAAAAAATTGATCGATTCAACATGAAATTAATTCCCTATACCATGGTTCAGTTAAAATGTCTTGCATGACATGAAAATGAGATCTAGTATAACAAATGCATGCGAGTTTCATTTGTAATCAATATTTAGAGCACAGAGCCCCTTAAATTCCGTGGGAACGTCTTTAATCTTGATGTGAACAAATTTGTTTCTTTTTACTGTTCAGTATATAAATAACTCATAAATAACAGCCTCTGCCAAAAATATCCTCTATTTATAAAGTATTTTTATTTTATTTTTAATATTAAGACTTGTAATAATGAAGATTGTACCAAGCAGAATATTTAGCTACAGTAGTAATTATAAGTGGTTTGGGGATAAGTACAATGTAGGTGGGAAGAGTTGCAGTGGCATAGCTTCCATTGAGGCAATGAGGCAACTGCCTCACTAGACTGTTTTGCAGAACAAAATTTAATGTAATTAATATGATAAAAGTTGATTAAAATACGAGAAATAACTAGCATTGCCTCACTAGAAAAAAAGTTCCAAGCTACGCCAATGAGCTGCTTGTCACCCACTTCAACTTTCAATCAAAAGGCTAATGGAATTTAGGAATTTAATCTCTTCCAAAATCTTGTGTAAATATGTGTACATTCAGTTTATATATGAAATGTTTTAATAACTTAATTCTTAAAACTCTTGCAGAATACCCACATTCTTGAAGGGGAAAGATGGAATGCAATTTCTGTAGCTGCTGGTGACACGCTGATATATAAAATGTTTTAATAACTTAATTCTTAAAACTCTTGCAGAATACCCACATTCTTGAAGTGGAAAGATGGAATGCAATTTCTGTAGCTGCTGGTGACACGCTGATATGGCAAGGATTGGCATCTGTCGTAATTCCAGGATTTACCATAAATAGGATCTGTGCTCTCTGTGGGTTTTTACTTAGAAGGACCACACAATTACCATCACCCGTTAGAAAGTGGACAACAACGGCAGTAGGACTTTCCTGTATCCCATTGATTATCAAGCCTATCGACAGATCTGTACACTTTATGATGGACAAAACTATTAGAACATTTTACCCCACACACAATCAAAAGGACCCAATACACAATCAAAAGGCTGATAAAAATAATTATTTTAAAAAATCAGGGGATGAAACTGAGTTAAATCTTGCCAGACAATTAAGCCGGCAAGATATAAAGTCTTCCAGCTCAAATCTAAAGAGGCCTACCTAAAAAAAAAAATTCTGTAAAATTGTGGAAATAAATGTAGTTTTTATGATTTACAGGTGATTGAATCAGTCTGACAAATATTTCAATATGAAGATGACTTCAGGTCTGTAGCTACCAGGGGGCAAAGGGTGGGGGTTGGGGGCAGATGCCCCTCAGAAAACCCAACAAAAAACCAGTAAAGAACAATAGAAACAAACTTAAAATACACAGAAGTTTTACACAGTTTAAATTTTCTTCCTGAAATGCAGGCTTGTAGGAGCAGGGGAGGGGGAGGTGCTAGAAAATCTTTCATACGACCCTGAAATGGGTGAAAATGGCATTCCAGAGCCTCTAGATTTCAAAATTTCATAGGAAGCATACTCCCCTTCCTCCAAGTGCCTCGTGCTTTTGACACTCGTCTGTTCAAGAATTTTATCTGCCTCCACCCACCCTAAAAACAAAATTCCTAGCTACGGCACTGGACATATTTTACTTAGAACAATGTGTTAGTATAAACACAAGTAATTGAACATTAAAATATATATGCAAGTCTGAGATGTTCATATCATCCAAAACCAATTGAGAATCCCTGAAAAGCAATGGAATGTTTTGTTAAACCACATACTTGCATACTTGTGAAATTTTACCTTTGCAGGTCAAAGCCAACATCCTGCACCTAAACTAGTTATTCTCTATGCATAGTTGTTACAAATTGTTTTAGTGCTTTGTATGCATACTATGAGTGTGATATTTATTTACGGGTATTTTGATTTTAATAAAGTTTAAATAAACTGTTTATAAAATACCTAGTTAGTTGTCACTTCATTAATACTGAGTATTTGAATTGTTAATGTTGTTGGGAACCAGAAGACTGCCTTTCAGTTCATTTTTGTTTTTGTTTTGTTTAACAACACCACTAGAGCACATTAATTTATTAATCATCGGTTATTAGAAGTCAAACATTTGGTTATTTTGACTCGTAGTCAAGTGTGACCCAGCCTTCAACAGGTTTTGAACCACTGTCATCAGCTTAAGAATCTGACATTCTACCTTAGATGGCTTTCAGCTCACTACCGTGGCCGAGGTGAAAATGTCTTTTTAGAATACATTTTATTATTTTGTGTTTAACACCACTAGAGCACATTGAATTATCAACTTTTGAACATCAATCATTTGGTAATTTTGACATGTAATTAACTGAGCCAGCCTCCTACAGGTTTTGAACTACAGTCCCCAACTTGAGAGTGATGTCCTATCTCTGAACCACAGACTTTCATTAAAAAAAAAATGTGTTTGAATCAGTTCTGTGTTTAATTACATTACACAAATTAACAAGTCAGTTTAACTATCACATGTATATTCTTCAATAAATGTAACAGTAAACTGCCTGCAATTCCAGGGTGAGTGTCCAGCAGTACAGTCTTTCTTTTTGTACTTTATTTCCAAATACTTCCATTTTTCTTTTCTTGTACATCCACTATTGTTAGACAGACCCTTCCGTTTTCAAATGTCTATATCCCGTGAACTGCTAGATGAGTATTTACACAAATATATTTCCAGTCTGATTAACATGCATATATGTAAAATATTTAATTTTGATTGACACTTGCATTATACTCCGATTCTGTTTGAGTATTATGTTAATAATTCTTATGAAGCACATCCATCACCATTCTCAGCTATATTGCAAACATGGCTAAAATGTCATGACTGCATCCTAGTTTTTGCCACCATGCTATGTAACTTACATTTGCTAGTGTGTCCTGCCCCAAAGGACACTGAAGGCAATAACTGAGTAGTGTTCCATAAACAATTATGACCCCAGTCATGGTCTTGTGCAGATAACTTTGATCTGCAAAGTGAACATATTTAACCCTCAACACATTTGCTTGGGTACGGCCACAACTGGTACTTGGGGCAGTTTGAGAGACAAGGACTGGGATATGGAGCTGGATGGCAAGTTAATGATTGATGAGGAATACAGATACAACTGGAAGACAATGGTATTATCCAGAGAAAAAAAGAAAAGGCAATATTGATTAAAATAATCAGGCCGATTCTTTTTGAAGTCCTTTCTGAGCAAACCATTCTTCACTTTTGTCTTTAGAAATGGCCTAAAAATAAAATATATATATATATAGAATATTAAACAGATTTTTGTGTGATACTGTTTATATTAAAATGAGTTGGGTTCTTTTAAATTGTGCTGCATTAATTTTCAGTCATTATGTACAATTTAAACCACACAAGTTCTAATACTAATATAATCTTCCACTATAAAATAATAATCTTATCAGTTTCAAATACTTTATGCATAGTACATGTATTTGTAAAGTATGAAGTTTCAGCATTCATTGTCACCATAAACTCTAATATTTCATAATCTGAACTAAACTGTGCCATTAATTTTGAAAAATCAGTATTTGCACTTTTTCCACAATGACAGAAATATTGAAAATATGCCTAAAACTAAAAGAGTAATGGAAAATTGTTTTAAGTGACCCATTGACAAAATATATTAAAAGTTATAATTATTCAAAAAATCAGTGAATGTAATAACATTTAGAGGAATAACAATCACTGTTAAAATAACACAGCTAACATAAAAAAAATAAAACTGACTCCTTGGAAAAACATGTATGCAATGTCCTAAATTCAATGCAAATAAAATATGGGTGGTGTAAATCCAGACTCACAAATGATATATACACATCTAAAACAGCCCTGTACTCCCAAATCAGTGTAAATTTTTGACATCATATAGTTTATAAGAACTATTTTTTTCATCTCACCTCACTGAGAAGCTGGTCTGCTTTAGGATCCATTTGTGACAACTCCCGGAATGCTTCATCTCCAACAAAACAGATTTCATGGCCATCCTAGAAATCACATTATTTCATTCAATGTCACTGGTCTAAAAAAATTCCAAATATATTTTGAACAAACACAGTACTATAATATACATGTACTCAGAATTTTATTTTAAATAATATAAAAATTAAATTGTTCCAATTAGAATGTCATAAATATAGATCTTAGATACAAGGATCTGTGAATTTGCAGATGGATGTACTAAGGAGCAAATACACGAATATTTTTTAGGAAGTGGTACAATTAAAAAAGGGCTCCTCTTGTAGAGTTAAAGGTGTTGTTATTTTCCTCTGGTATACCAGACTTAAAGTACTACAAAATGCTGTGGATATTACATTTAGGGAACTTATGACCTACAGTTCTAGATGTTGGTGCACACACCAATCTGTATACAAGGGGCAGATGCTGGAATTTTGGGAGTATCCAAAGATATTTAAAAGATTTTGATTATAGCAAGTTAGGTATAACCAAATTATAATAGGGAAAATAATAAAATTGGTGACTTAAAAGTACTGAGACCCCCCTCCACCATCCCCAAGGGTATGCCAATGGGATCGTCCACTGATACTTACAGGATCTGCAAGGATGACCACCTCAACAGTGGCTTTACCTGGAGTGTTCAGACTGACCAGAGGCATTATTATCTTTTGTTTCTCTGCCTTCATCAAACTCTCGATGTCTGCTAGCTGTACCAAACAACAGAAATACAGATATAATGCTGGAATCATAAAAATACACATCTTAATCCAAACAATTAAAAAAATAATGTTTAAATTATAAGTCACATCTGAGGTTTATATGTCTGTTGTAAATATTTCCCTATGTACAGTGATTAATCATTTTCAGATTCCCTCCCCCCCCCCCACAATATAAAATAGTTTACTTAACATTTAAATAAAAAATTAAATGATTAATTTATATATATATATATGCAATCTTACACCCCTGACCCCCACATGCATAATGATGTATGAATAGGAAAATGTTAACAACTGAAATATGTTTTCACAAAACTTGCTAAGTCCAAGCAAACAATATTTTACAATTCCCAGTGAATGCATAAAACACACCTGTATAATAGTATGGTACAAGAACTGTTATAAGAGTGTACCAGTGTAATAACACATTAAACATGCAATTTATATGGTTCTCTCCATTTATCAAAATTGTGAGTTTTGTGAAATTACTCTTCAATTGTGAATGATTTCTTTATAGTCCCATCAAATCAGGTTTTGTTATGTCCCAAAAATAAAATGTCTCTCTAACTATAATTTAAATAGAGGATATTAAACGAGTTGCCATTTGTTAATAAATTTATTTCACAAGGGACATAAATTTGATAATGAATGGTAATGAGTTTGATATTTTATTTATTACCTCAGACAATTCTAATAGTTCTATTCTTTAAACTTTTTAATTGTGCAACGGTTTTAAATAATGTTATCCTATAATGTTATGGATGACGTTATGTATACGTTTTCTAGTTTTAGTGGCATCATTTATACTTTTACAAAATTATATCATATTTAGTACAAGCAAGCTTACTGGTCATGACGGCTAGAGTGACCTAATGAAATGCCTTGCTAAACCAATGTATAATATTTCTCACTGAGAAAATATGGGGAAATAAAAAACTTTTATCACAATGAACAGTTTTAGACAATACATGTCAGCAAACAAACAATAGTTTTTCTAATATATTTTTTTCATATTTTGGATTAAAATGAGTTGGGTATATGACCAACCTGACTGCGAGGACAAGAGAAAGCAACTCTACCAAAGGCTGTTCCATGATCAACAGGGCCTCCAATGTCATGCAACTCCAGCTTACACTGTATCAATCAATTAGAAACATTAACGTCGTCAATCGTAGAATGTAACAAAGTTTTATTAGAATGATTATTAGTTTTCATGGCAGTTATTGCTACTTTTAATTTATGTTATCAACAAATTTATATAGGTTACTTAAAATGTAATTTAAATTCAGGTGTAAATGTAAAAAGAATGATTGGTTACTGGGGTATAAAACCAAATAAACAAAATTTTCGGCAATAAAGCTAAAAGAAATTTTAAAATGTAATGATGTCAGTTTAGTAAATTTATATGAATGGTGCTAATTAAATTATTTACCAAGACTGATACAGTACTAAACAGATGATCAAAGGTATAAAGCCACACACGTTTACATCTTTTAAGTATATAATATTTGACATGTATGTACCTGGTTATCAGCAAATCCCAACAAAGCTGTTTTATCTGTTTTTGAGTATATTTTCATACCACACAGCCGAGTCCAATAATCTAATAATGAGAGAAAAAAACAACAACCCCGTAATACTCACTGTTTAGTGGATGTTAATAACATATACGCTGTGGAATTTAAACCATCAATCCACTTCAAATATATCAAATAAAATGAACAGCTAGACTGAACCTAAGTGGGCAGATAGCATAACAATAAAAAAAAAAAATTAAAAAAAATGATAAAACATAAATATAAAAATAACAGACAATTCTGGGGGTCATCCAAAAAGAAGAAGAAAAATCTATGCATGGAAAAAAATAAAATAATGATAGTTTTGTTTAGTCAGACATGCATAGATAACATGAATACTGTGTGCACCCTCCAGCCTTGGATTCTGTCCATATTCCCTTGCATATAGACAAGTTCACACATTAATTCATTGTTATAAAAGAAGTCTAAACATCTTCATTTTTCAAAAAGATTATTCTATTCTGACAGCTCTAGAGCCATCGTTAAACAAAACAAACTTTACTTTCTATTCTGACATGTTTATCCAAAAAGATAAACAATAATTTGTCAGTTTACAGTTTGTTTTGGTGGGAAAACTTAACATTATACGAGTTTTTGCATGTACTGTGTACATAGTGGGATTTTTTATATACATGTACATTGTTCCTTATTAGATAATTATATGCCAAAATTAATTACTTACCTAAAGATTTTTCCAGATTTGATGATGCTAATGCCACTTTTAAAACTGGATCTGAAAGAAAAATGTCAAATTATTAGATTATTTATAGATCAATGTACACAATAATCATGTGTATATGTGCATATAGGGTTTCCTTTTAGGGTTTTTTATTACATTTTTTCTTTGTCTCTAGTTAGTTCTCTCCCTCTCTCTCATACTTTCTTTTTTTCTCATTCTCTGACTCTTTCTAACTTTGTCCCTGAGGCAATTCATATGTAAACTTATTTTACATGTTTGTTTAATATCTTTTGTATATACAATATTCAATATAAGTTTTTTCAAACTTTTATTGTCACCATAAACAAAGGCAATGGTGAATATATCAGTATACCTGTGTCCACAAACAAGGTTTTTTTCTTCTGTAGACCATGTCATGTAAACATCATGTGTCTGACATGTAATGTATGCTGAAGATCTTGAAATTAATGCAAAACATGCGAGTCAGTGTTATTCGCATTAATAATATGACGCATTTATTTTTAACTAGTGCATAAATGATGAGTTCTTCAAACAAAACAAACAAAAATTTAAATACCAGTACATGATAATTTATTGTTTATCATATTTTATTAAAATCCATTAAAAGTAACACCAGACCCAACTCAAGACATGAGTATATAATGAAAGTTTGATTAAAGGTGTTTACACAAACACTAGTCTAGCAAGCTACTGGCCACACGTGATGATAGCCTCGCATATTATGTGTTCACTTTTGTCTATAGGCAATTAACTAGTATGTACATATAATGTTAAGTTTAGTTTAATACCTGCATCTTTACCGACATCTTCATTCTCTATGTAGAATTTATAGCCATCTGGTGAGAGCAGCACCTTCTTTCCATTCTCCTTGGTGACTGGGTAATTCAAAGATTTAGCTCGATCCTGTACTGTTCTACTTGAAATAGTGATACCCTGAGACAAACAAAAATTTATACTTAACCATTTTCAAACAGGAGTTGTTATGAACCAATGTAAAATAAAATTTCTCAAATAAAATAGTTTATCTGTAAAGTTTCTGTTGTATTAGATTATTTATCTACAAAACTAAAATCCACTGGCTAAAAACAGTCAGCATCCATGACAACCAACTACAAAAGTATTTATAAGAAAAGCATTTCTTGCTATATTTAGAACTATAATATTAATTATCAAATTGGAAGCAAAATCGACTAACAAGCATTTTCATACAGTATATAAGAGGTTATTTTTTATTTTATTAAATACCAAAAAATCATTTCCAAGTTTGTAAGAACCAATTCCATAATTGTATGTGAGCTCCACAACAAAATGACTGTCTTCAGGTCCAAACCCAACCATAGATTTGCTCCACTTTCCATCATATGGCCTGAAAAAAATATAATTTTCGGCAAATTAAAGCATATGTTTTAAAAATAAAATGATTACTTAGTGGGCATTCACAATAATTGAGATTTTTCTATCTGCACAGAGTGTATGTTTGAGGTACATAGGATCAATGCCAGCATAAACATTTAAATGAATCAAAATGCTGATTACTAGTACATCAAAAAATATTCTGCATGTTATGCATAGTAATTTAGACAGTGTAGCATGAGCGGGTTCTCAAAGTTATTATTATTTCTATGAATAGGAAAATGTTGATAATTGTGATGGACCCATTAAAACACAAAGAAAAGGATGCTGCCTCTGGGATTAGCACGACGGCTACATGTCCCCTTCTCCCATCCACTGCAATCACTCTCTATGCATTAGCACTCTCAGGAACATATTGGTAAAATGGAAATTCCATCTTATTCAGCTCCTAGCAATTGATCCTCTGGGAATTCCCTCTTAAGGAAAAGCTACATTGAGTTATCCCCCAAGAGAATGATAACTGAGAATTATCTCCCAAAAGGATGTTAAATTGAGAATTTTCTCCCAAGAGGATGTTAATTGAGAATTCTTTTTCAAAAGAGTGTCACATTGAGAATTTTCTCCCAAGAGATGTTAATTGAGAATTTCCCCCCAAGAGATGTTAACTGAGAATTTTCTCCCAAGAGGTGTTAATTGAAAATTTTGCTTTCATTGAGAATTTATCCCCAAGAAATGTTAATTGAGAATTATTTTTCAAAAGGGTGTTACATTGAGAATTTTCACCCAAGAGATGTTAATTGAGAATTTCCCCCCAATAGATGTTAATTGAGAATTGTTTTCATTGAGAATTTTCCCCCAAGAGATGTTAATTGAGAATTCGTTTTCAAAATGTTGTTACATTGAGAATTTCCCCCCAAGATACGTTAATTGAAAATTTTCCCCAAAGAGATGTTAATTGAGAATTTTCCCCAAAGAGATGTTAATTGAGAATTTCCCCAAAGAGATGTTAATTGAGAATTTTCCCCAAAGAGATGTTAATTGAGAATTTTCCCCAAAGAGATGTTAATTGAGAATTTTCTCCCAACAGGATATTAGCTGAGACTTTTCTTCCAATAGGATCTTAACTGAAGATTGTTTTTCAAAAGGATGTAAGATTGCAAATTTTCTCCCAAAAGGATTTAAGAATTCTCTCCTAAGAGAATGTTACATTGAGAATTCTTTCCTACCATAAGATGGTAAGACTTTCCTCCCGAAAGGATACCATGTTGACAGAATTCTCATATTGAAATAGTGCATGTGCTTATGCTTACCCATTACATGTTGCTTTACACCCTTCTTCAAACTCTTCATGTCTTAAAAACTAAAAACAACAAAAGAATTTTGTCAGTTTTACAAAATATATTAACAATAAAACGTGACAACCATCACCCTGCCCTTTGTGTTACTGAAATATTGATAATTTTAGCTAAGCCTTAATAGCAAATAAAATTAACTGTATATATACTACTGACCACATATAAGTTATACCATACCAATCGCTCGTATCCATACTCTAATATTAATTTTATACCTTCATTCCAAGAATCTTCTGGAAAAACTTGGCAGTTTCTGTTCTGTTGCCAACTTTAAATACAAAGTGGAGGGCTCTTGGGCAAGACATTTTAAAACTGAAATATATTTAAAGAAAAAACTGCAATAAAAAACTGATGTCCCATCCAACGACAAAATATAATGAGACTTTAAATAAAAAGATGAAGTCTTGTCCAGTGATAAAATATAAAGCCAGATTTGCAGTCAGAAACTGTTGTCATCCATCAGAAGAGGGTAACAGTTGAAATCAGAAAGGAAGGGAATTGTTGTTTAACGACACCCCAACACGGTGTATATTCAGCAGCTATTAGGTGTCAGACATATGGTGTGTGGCATATCATGTTTTTTTAGAGGAAACCCACTGCTGCTAAATTGGTTACTCTATCCAATTAGCAGCAAGGGATCTTTTATGTAGCCTACACTATACCACATGCAGGACTCAACATACCATGGCCTTTGATGAACCAGTTGTAGAATACTGGTCGATGCAAATGGCATATACCTACCCATTAAGCCTTGCCGAACACTCACTCTGGGTTGGAGTCGTTATCGATATTAAAAATCCCATGCCTCACCTGATAGCTTAACCAATATGCCATTAAAGGCAGTTTTGAAATCAGAAATGTAAATCATCCATTAATTGATGAAATATAAAGACAAAGAGTTGCAATCAGAAACTGAAGTCACTCGTCACATGAAGCAACTGATTCAGTGGGTTGTTTCTTGTTCCAACCAGTGGGCCGTAACTGGTTTAAGAAAAGGTGTGGTATATGTTTTCCTGCCTGTGAGAAAGTGCAAATAAAATAACCCCTATAATTTATGCAGATCAGAATTTGAGGGTGTGGGGGGGGGTTATAGTGCTCACGATTATTTACCTTAACCACCAATTTGTATTCCTTCTTAAAATCAGATATTAAATTACTTTCCATCCTACCCCCTTCCATTATTTTACCCAATCTCAAAATATCTGTATCTGCCAATGCACGTCATTAGAGTCTTTAGATGAAAACTATCATTATCCACCTATTGATTTAATTTTAATAAGCACAATATTACCAAATACCCTCGAGATAAGAGTTATGTTAAAAAATTAAAGAACTACTTTATAAAATTTTAATTACGAGAATCAGTATGTTATATGTATAATAAATGGAAGATATAATTACATATCAAACATATGTTCCTCACTGACGTATGCCTGTAATTAGTCCGAGTTTCTGCTGGTAGACAGCTGTTAAGTAATTAGCTATTTAAAGCACTCGGCAAAATTTAATGGTCATTTTAGCGAACTGAAACAGTCGAGCTATTCCAAATATGGGCGAGATGTTACGATTGATGTTTCAAAATGTCTGCGCCCATGAGAAGAGTTACGTTGTCATTAAAACCTGATGTTTGGAATACTATGCGTGTTTTTCAATATAATATTAGAAATGTATGAAATTCTAGATATTTTATTTGTTTTTAAACTAGAATATAAGGGTATTATTATTTATATTTGGCATGTTTGGATATTTATTCTAAAAAGTATGTGTACTTGAGGTATTATCGTGGTAGTTAATGTTTATTTGGAGCGATTATAGAATCTGTCCGCCACTCTCCAAGTGTCTAACAGAGGGATTTTTTTGGTGGGGATTCTTAAAAAAGGTGGGGCATGGTTTTTTTGTGGGGAAAAGAAATGAAGGGAACGAAAGAAAGAAAGAAAAAATTAAAAAGTTATATATAAAAAAAAAATTAGATTAAAAAATTATATACAAAAAAAATTCAAACATAACTGACCCTAACCAAATCTAACCCTAAAACTGACCCTAAAACTGATCCTAACCAAACCTAACCCTAAAACCGACCCTAACCCTAAAACTGACCCTAACCAAACCGAAAAACTGACCCTAACCAAAATTAACCCTAAAACGGACCCTGACCCTAAAACGGACACTAACCCTAAAACGGACCTTAACCCTAAAACTGACCCTAACCAAACCTAACTCTAAAACTAACCCTAACCTCACCCTAAAACGGACCCTAACCTAACCCTAACACAATAAAGTTGCAA
>JAULBS010124745.1:0-13864 GCA_032355785.1 Symmetromphalus regularis | reverse complement strand
TATAAATATCAGATGTGTTCTACTGGGCAATCCAAAAGAAAGTCTACTTTTGAACCACTTACTTGTAATAGTAAAACGATATATTTATTATTGTAAATATGGAAAAAGAAAGCTCAATTTTGACAAGGCTATTAACAAAATAAAAATGTTTAAAAATACCTCTTACATGAAAAAGAAGACCGTTTCACTCAAAAATGGGATATTTTACAATTATAATTAATATTTAAAAAATTTATTGTATCACAATTAATTAAAGTTGAAAAGTGAACCCATGATAATGTTTATGCGTGTGATTTTATATTATTAATTTAATACCCTTGAGACAGCACTCTTGTTCTTAATACTTCTGCTCTTTATTTGTATTCAATTCCTTTTCTTATTTCATTCTCTAATAATTATATATACATTTATATATCTATGTGTGCACATGTAAGCATGTGTCTATTCTTTCATATCTTCTTTTCCTTTCTCTTTCCTATCTCTTTATTACCTCACATAAATTTATTGGTTGATATTATTATTATTATTACTCATATTTATTATTCGTGTTTATATTAAAAGATTATGATTTATTTTTAATTGTATAAAATTTTGTAAGTCAGTGAACCAAGGCCCCAACCTTGGCACTGTCAAATGTTTCTGGGGTAATAAAAAAAGAAAATAAAAACAAATTTAAAAAAAAGAAAGAAGATTTTGGTCTTCTTCATTAGTGTTTTTGAATTTAGATTTAAAACAGATCTCACATTTCCTTCTTCAAGGCACCAACCTTGCATTCTATCAGATGGCTGTATAGGAATGGTGCTGAGCACATTTTCATTGCTGGCATCTTTCCTATGGACACATGGAGACCCTTTGGTTTAATGAAATATTTAGGTCACGGTTCGTAATCAGAGATGTTCCTAAAGCCAGCTAGACAGTGATCATTCTGAGGAATATCTTCAAGTTATTTCATGACGGAGGCAATGTAATATTAAAAGTGACTCATTGTTTCATTTCAAAACGTTAAAAGACGTGTTCATTTGATTTTTTTCTGCTATTTGGAATGATTTATATGTCATGCTAGATAGTATATTTAATTAACATTGAAAATATGGATTGTTTGCGTGAAATGTGTGATGATATCTTAATGACTTTTATATATATTTAAACTACGATATATTAGAGGTCGCCATCTTGGATTTCTTTCTTTTAAATTTTGACCACATTTGAATGTTGAATGATCTTATTAAAATCTGAATGTCTTGTTTGATTAACAGAATTCAAAAGCATTAATAAAGAAGTCCCAACTGGCATGATAGTTTGATTAAATGTTGAAATTTCTTCATTTGTTAATTCCTTTTTAGTGTGATAATGGTAGTGGTTGTGGTAGTGGTGGTGGTCTTGGTGGTGGTTGTGGTAATGGTGGTGGCTTGGTAGTGATTGTGGTAGTGGTGGTCGTCTTGGTGGTAGTTATAATGGTGGTCTTGGTGGTAGTGGTGGTCTTGGTTGTGGTAGTGGTGGTCTTGGTGGTGGTTGTAGTAGTGGTGGTGGTTGTAGTAGTGGTGGTGGTTGTAGTAGTGGTGGTGGTTGTAGTAGTGGTGGTGGTGGTTGTAGTAGTGGTGGTGGTGGTTGTAGTAGTGGTGGTGGTGGTGGTAGTAGTGATGGTGTTATGGTAGTGATAGTGGTTATGATGGTGGTGGTAGTTATGTGGTAGTGGTGGTCATGGTGGTTGTGGTAGTGATGGTCTTGATGGTGGTTGTAGTAGTGGTGGTCTTGGTGATGGTTGGGGTAGTCTTGGTGGTGGTTGTCGTAGTGGTGGTCTTGGTGGTGGTTGTCGTAGTGGTGGTCTTGGTGATGGTGGTCTTGGTGGTGGTGATGGTCTTGTTGGGTGTGGTAGTGGTGGTCTTGTTGGGTGTGGTAGTAGTGGTCTTGGTATTAAGTGTGGTACTGGTGGTAGTGGTGGTTGTGGTAGTGGTGGTTGTGGTAGTGGTGGTTGTAGCAGTGGTGGTCTTGGTGATTGTGGTGGTGGTGGTAGTGGTGGTCTTGGTGGTGGTCTTGGTAGTGGTAGTGGTTGTTATAGTGGTGGTCTCGGTGATGGCTGTGGTAGTGGTTGTGGTGGTCGTGGTAGTGGTTGTGGTGGTCGTGGTAGTGGTTGTGGTGGTCGTGGTTGTGGTGGTTGTGGCAGTGGTGGTCGTGGTGGTTGTGGCAGTGGTGGTCTTGGTGGTGGTCGTGGTGGTTGTGGCAGTCTTGGTGGTGGTCGTGGTGGTTGTGGCAGTGGTGGTCTTGGTGGTGGTTGTGGAAGTGGTGGTATTGGTAGTTGTGGCAGTAGTGGTCTTAGTGGTTGTGGCAGTCTTAGTGATTGTGGTAGTGGTGGTCTTAGTGATTGTGGTAGTGGTGGTCTTGGTAGTGGTGGTCTTGGTAGTGGTGGTATTGGTAGTGGTGGTCTTGGTAGTGGCGGTGGTGGTAGTGGTGGTTCTGGTGGTGGTAGTGGTGGTCTTGGTGATGGTTGTGATAGTGGTGGTGGTTATGGTAGTGGTAGTTATGGTTGTGGTAGTAGTGGTTGTGGTAGTTATGGTTGTGGTAGTAGTGTTTGTGGTAGTAGTGTTTGTGGTAGTAGTGGTTGTGGTAGTGGTGGTCTTGGTGGTGGTAGTGGTGGTTGTGATAGTCTTGGTGGTGGTAGTGGTGGTTGTGGTAGTGGTGGTATTGGTGGTAGTGGTGGTGTTGGTTGTGGTAGTGATGGTCTTGGTGGTGGTTGTGGTAGTGATGGTCTTGGTGGTGGTTGTGGTGGTCTTGGTGGTGGTAGTGATAGTGGGGGTCTTTGTGGTGGTTGTGTTGTGGTAGTGGTGGTCTTGGTAGTGGTGGTCTTGGTGGTGGTAGTGATGGTGATAATGTTAGTCTTAGTGGTAGTGTTGGTCTTAGTGTTTGTTACAAATAGAGTTGAGGTCTAATCAAACCCCAATAATTGTCATCTAAGTAATCTAAGAAGTCACACAAAACATTAGGCAAAAATTGAAGTAAACACTTTTTATGTCATAGTCAAAGATTGATTCCCATTACAAATCAAACGCGATGTATTCGCGACGATTCTAGGACAATTACCCCCCAGACAGTTGGCCCCGAACAATTGGCCCCCGGACTATTGGCCCCCACTTTTTATATAAACCCTAACCATGGGTGATTTCATACATGCAATATAAAAAGTGGGGCCAATTGTCCTAACCCTGTCCTTGGAGCCAATTGTCCGGGACCAACTGTCGGGGGGAGGGGGAGGGGCAATTGTCCGGGGGCGAATTGTCCTGATATGATTCGCGGCACTATAATCAAGTAGTGCGTTCCACAACTTCCACTAAACGCTATGGGAAAATGTGGGTCTTGTATGTTTTGACACATTTTTTCACGAACGAGAGCGAGGTAAGAAAATGGTCAATTTGTCCTATTTAGGAGTTTTATTTTACAGCAAAGCCATTCAAGACTTCAGCTTGATCGCAATGCATTTTATATCATAAAAATAATATGATAACTGCATATAAATTTGTTTCAAACCTATTTTTTCAAACCTATTTTGTCATATAACTAAATCGGTAAAAGTTTAAAAAAAAAAAAACTAATTATATGTCTAAACTAAACTTTTATGTATTCTAAGGGCTAATAAACTTTCAGACAAAATTCGTTTGGCTGAAATAAACTGTGGACTTGTTAGCGTTGCAAAATTTGGTTACTGTGCGACTTGTTTGCGTATACACTGTGGTCTTGTTTGCATTCTTTAGTAATGAAATGTATATTTATCACATGATAACTAACCTTTGATTAACTATTTTGCCTGAAAAGGATAATAATTGTTTGTATTAGGGATCCTTATCCATTATTTAAAATCTTCTTATAACTTTAGAATCAACATTTAAGTTCTTGAGACGAGTTCTATATGAAATTGACCAGGTATCAGTTTTGAGACAGGTATATGTAGAGAATTAAAATATTACCTGCAATTATGTAGTATTCCACAGCGGTGGTGTGCACAGGATTGCTGGATTGGGTGGGGACATATGCACATATATTTTGACCTACGACATGTAAGAATCTCTCCAGATTAGCATGCATGGGACACTGGGGCGACGAGTCAGTGGTGAGATACATTTTTGGCAGATTAAGATAATGACAGATTTAACAATTGGTGTACCCGTAAATTATACACAAGTAAATGTTCTGACTAAATGTATCAAAGGAGCGGATGCAGAATTAAAATTGTTGACCAAAAGTGGTTTATAACAAGCCTCGCCCAACCACTTTCGATCCGCTTCTGATCTAATAATTTGATATTTGCAAGAATACAAATAAATAATGAGTGAAAACTTTACACTTGAAACGGAAGATGGGAGACACGCTTTGAACACTACCATGGGCATAACTCAAGTGGGGAGGGGAGGACACATCCCCCACTTTTTTGGACAGTTGAGATGCCTATATAATTATCCCCCTCCAACGTTTTGCTTTGAGAAATTGAAATTAAAATGCCTAATTAATAATCTTTATCAGTATTTCTCTTTATTGTATCAATGTAACACTTAACCATGCCATCTTAGCGCAAATATACAGAAGTACATGATTGAGTTTCTGTTCGTAAATGCAGAAAAATAGCTAGAATTGGCCAGGCAATTATTCAGGCACTCTCGCCACAGGCTGTCCTTTCACCATTACAGATAGGTATTGCCATATAGACACATCATTTGTTTCGCTCGAGGTTCATTGTAGATATTCTGTCACAATTGGGATTTTCCTCATCCTATGGAGAATTTCTCAGATTCTAAAAGAATGCTGCTGATACTGTCGCTGTAGACAAGTTGAGTGAGAATATATGATTCACATGGTATGGCCGTACTTTTCGCTGGGGACAATGTTGACCACAACATTATCACTGTTGATGGAAAAGGCACATTTCATGGGATGGGCATGATCGCTGCCTTTAGGCCAAGACGAAAAGTGAACCAGATAATTGCAAGACAAAGAATATCAGAACTGTGACGGCTGATGTAATTGTCTCTACAAATGTTCTGGCTTCTTGATAAGACTTGACACTTTTCCGACTTTTCCAACTTCCACTTCGGACACTCTCGCGAGTATGCAAAGTGTTTCCCCTTTGAAACTTTGATGTGGACCCTTTTCAGTTTCCCATCAGAAGGTGAATTATTTTTGGTTTTTAGTCATGATTTAGACTCGTAAGTTTCATCAAGCATGCCAGCAATTAAAACAATAAATCACCCGATTGACCCTAGCCACCGCCTCAAGAGCAAGACGTTCAGAAGGTAATATACACATTTTCTTCTTACAAATGAAAACAAAATAAAGGTTTGCTCTTGAGCTTGGCATGACCAGCCGATTGATCAGGTCGGGCCTCCCTGATATCCATCCCGTCTAGCTGAACTAAAGGCCAAAGTAGCGTGTTGTTGAACACGTCTATAACCGTAGACTCCAGACAGATTTTCCATATGGACAACCCAACTCAACCACCAGGACACCCAATCGCCCAGCATCACGGGCTGCATCCCACGGCAAACAAAGCGCCCATCCCCTGGTTAAGAAGGAATGAGACGTGTACTGGTTTAGCCATTCTGATGGAAAACCCATGAGAATGTTGTCACCCCTATACTGCGGTGAGTAATAGTACACGTAAGGGACTAAGTGAACACATGGAAGCATTAAAATATTTTATACAAAAGCATAGGCATTGGACGATGACAGCAACAAAGGAAGTGGTGGTAGTGGGGAGGGAGGAGGTCGCCTATTAAATACGAATTCATATTTTATATTTTTTAAAAATCCAATAACGTTATAACACAAAATTAAAAAAAAAAAAAAAAAAAAAAAAACATCTTAAAAGAGTCCGTTAGCCATCCTATTCCATTCCGATCTGATCCGATCCGATCCGATCCGATCCGATCCGTTCCGTTCCGTTCTTGTCCAGTCCGTGTTTTACCAGCACCCGTGTTTTCAACGTCTTATATGGGACATTAGACTTGGGAACGATATATGATGCGAGGGCATGTAAGGAAGTTCATGAGATCGATTGCCATTTACATAAAGAACATTTGGCGATTTTCTCCTATAAAACATTTCACCAATATAGATATAATGATCACTGACACTGAAAGCAAAGTCCCATGGAAGTTAAGGGGTTCTCTAAATATTGATTACGAATGAAACTTACATGCTTTTGTTATACTAGACTTGTTTTCATATCAAGCAAGACATTTTAACTGAACCATGGTATAGGGAATTCCATGTCGAGTCGAACAATTTTGTTTCACATTTGAAAATTTCAATTCGGAACTCTTCGTATGGCGAAATAAATTGGTACGAAATGTTTTTGCAGCTACAAAAATATTCAGAAGTTTTAAAATGACAGCTAAAGGGGGAATACCAGTGATGTGACTCAAAATATATACGTCACACCTTCAACGAAAAAAAATATATATATATTTTTAGATTCATTTGTCCATGAGAAAAATTCATTATTATTTTTAAAATATTGATAATAAGCGAATTATTAAATAGTCCAAGGGTCCGTGGGAGTATACGTTTAAGCTATGTAACATATTATATTACTTTAAAAAAGTTTTATTTCTAAGGACTGTAGGTGAGGACACTCCACTAAAATATGACGCAGACAATCAGGGCCATACAAAGAAAAACTGGTGACCGAACCCCCTCATACTTGGAAAACTCTCCAGATTTCGGCCACTTTATTTTGTCACCGAGCATGAAAATAGTTTCAGCAAAAAAAAGAAAGAAAAAAAATGTTTTTTGTGATTTTTTATTAGTTGTCACCTAAAAAGTAGAGGTCCCGTCTTCAAAATAAAAATGTATTAAAGGGTATGACCAATGCGAGAGAAGGATACAAGACAACTTCGTAACCATCTATAGGAGGACTGCTAATCTCCCAAGACTGGCTTTATGGAATGAAGCTTGTTCGCACCCGCATTAGTTAACTAATTTATAATTATATGGAAATACAATTTTCTTTCTTGATGAAAAAGATACACTTTCACATCACCATCCCGATAAAGGGATGTTCCAACTTCATGTTATGTAAAGCCTGGAGACACGAAAGTGAGTTTGTAAAAATATTAATATGGATGCGTCAGAATTTTAAATTGTTTTCAGGGCTTCAAGTATTGAGTTTCGGCAGTAAAGATGGATGGCGAAATCAAGCAATCTCTTGGAAATTGTTTCAGTAAAGTAAATAAAGTTTGTTTTATTTAACGACGCCTCTAGAGGACATTCATTTTTATCTTATCATCGGTTATTGGACGTCAATCACATGGGCATTCTGACATGTGTTTTAGAGGAAACCCGCTGCCGCCACATAGGCTACTCTTTCCGATAAGCAGCAAGGGGTGTTTTATATGCAATGTCTCACAGACAGGACAGCATATACCACGGCCTTTGATGAATCAGTTGTGGACCATTGGTTGGAATGGAAAATAACCCAAACTGCAAATGTGCCCACTGAGAAGGATCGATTCACATGTGGACACGCTACCGTTTGAACTACATCCCGCTGCCCTGGAAATTGTTTCAGATGAGAACACTGTAGCAAAGGACACGGGCGTTTGCCTTAATGTATTTAACAATTCTTAACTGATAGATCCTTTAATCTGTGGGTAGGATCATCTTATTCTGATTCTCACCCCTCTCTCAGGGTAGCATCCTTTCAGTCCCTTTATTTTCTATCAAAATTAATAGCACCACCTCTCACGAAAGTAGTATCTGTCATACACATGACGTCACGTCCGCAGAAAATAGCAGACGTGAAATGATAGCTGCAAAATCTGGAATAAAAGTGTTTTTATTCAACTCTCATGTTTAGAGATATCATTACGTGGTGTCAGAACGTCAGTGAACACACGCCCACAAACCAATAACTGTACTAAATCATCACGAATTCGCTTAGTAACGCACTGTACCCGAAATTTGATTGGGATTCACCGGCCCTGTCTGAGGCCTGGATTCATGGTCGTTGGACGTCCAAAACGTTAGCTATCTACTTTTGTGGACTGGCGAGAAAGGCAGAAACATCTATATCCAGTTTCGCTCCGGGAAGGGAAGCTATTGAAGCCACAAAAGATTCCCCAGCTATGCCAGCTATTTCGCCGGAAGACCGGAATAACTTTGATATGGTTTGTAGTCATTTTCGCGAGATATATATTCTACAACCATACACAATCCCTCCAAGAATCTGCTGGCAGTTTTATTACAGATATCAGACTGCTTGCAAAAGACTGTAGTTTTCATTATACGGTAGACGAAATAATTCGTGATAAGCTCGTCTACAGAACAAACTCACGTAAAGTGCGAGCACGATTCATCGATCGCGGAAACAACGCCATTGACATTGCTTGTGCGTACAAAAGTGCACAGTCAATTAAAAAATATGGAGGAGGAAGCAGTGGAAGCAGTGCAAATACAGTCTGTTACAATCCCCACATAAACATAACTGAATGTCCTGCTAAAGGTCGCACCTGTAATAAATGCAAAAAGAAAAACCATTTCTCTGCAGTATGCCGTCAGAAAACTGTCCACTGTATAGACCCACCAGACATGTGGTGATGATGAGTTCTATATAAACACTGTAAACTCTGAGAACTCAAGCAATGACCGGACATACATGAATCTTATTGTTAACAATAAAACGTTGACATTCAAAGTAGACACAACTGCCCAAGTGAATGTTATTCCAAAAGCTGAGTTTGATAAACTGGACACACGACATCCATTCAAGCACACTAAGGTTAAACTTCTTGGATATAGTGGACATGCACTTAAAAACCTGCATACTACACCGTGCCAATACTGGAGGATGTAACCAGCAAGCTCACAGGTACTAAACACTTCCTGCAATTATCCTATTAAAGACTGGAGAAACTAATATTTTCACACATCAACATGATTTTGATGATAAACTGTTTGATACTCACACTCCAGAAATGACAAATTCAACCACAAAGTCAACAGGCACAACTGATGCAGCAGGATCACAAGCTGACAAGGTTTCTCGAATGAGAATATTAAGATTCCTTCTACAAAGTGCTCCCTACAAAACCAGAATAGGTAAAGAGATAAAACCAAGAATATCCTCAACCTCTAAGGAAGGATTGACTTTTGGAACTTAGTTGTACATATAATACTTTATGCTGTTTTTGTTTTTTCATTCAAAGTTGTGTTTATTGTTTCGATACAAGGACTACAGCAAGGACAAAATTAATAAGTACGCTGTGAGACGTAGCATGATTAGTTTATAATTGTTAATTGTTTTGATACAAGGACAAATAAGTACGCTGTAAGACTAGCATGCTTAGTTTATAACTGTTAAATGTTTTTTACGTATTGCATTTTGTTTTTATCAAACCAAGAGAGATGTCATGAAATTAGTATCTGTCATACATGTGACGTCACGTCCGCAGAAAATAACAAACGTGAAATGTCAGCTACAAAATCTGGAATAAAAGTGTTTTTATTAAAGTCTCATGTTTGGAGATATGATTACAAAAAACTATTTTTAAAACCTGGTTTTGAAAGCACTTTATATACTGAAGGGAAAAAGAAACGCAGAGTCAACATTTTAGGTGATTTAATATTATTTATTCGAATGTTTTTTTCAATATTAATATATAAGGATAAAAACTAAAAAAAATTATTCAAAGTTTTTAAAATTTCATTCAATTTTATACCAATTTAACATTTATACCCATCCCCAATATGTTAAAATGAAATGAATTAACTCGTCAATATCTCGTATGCCCCCACCCCTCGCTTCCACCATAATTGACGACATAATGGAAACACCTTCATATTTTGTTCTTCTACCATGATATATTAAATATTAAACTACATGATACTGTGAATATGCAGAAAATTTATATCCTCTAGTAATCAGTGTCCTGTCTGTTAAGGGGGAAATCTTCAGCACACGCGCAATTGTAATCGCACGATCAATGTAACAGAATAATATTTTACCTTGATTATATTATTATTAAAATCAACCAACAAATCTTTCAAATGTTATCTGTTTGTATATTTAAAAAAAAGAAATCCCTACCTGGTCGGAAGTTGACATTTTAGGAATTCGTATCCGGGACCGGTCTATTTTTAGACAGAGACAGTCTAATTGTCGGACCGTAAAACATATGTCACGTGACTTGTGTATCTCTGAACGTTTTAAAAAGTAAATTTTTAGTACATTTTACACGTTTTTGAAGGAAAAACATTTGTATTTTTGTAACATAATTATTCAGATGTCAAGGTTCACTTGTGCGCAGATTCGTCGTAAATAAACGAAACAAAAATAGACAGTTTCCAGATACAGCCCGGAAACTGATTATAAGCGATATATAATAATATTAAAGTTGAACTAACCACATGGTGTCCCCTAATAGCAGATGTTTACTTTAGTGCTGGTGGGGGGAGGGGTGTGATCGACAAATAATTTAAAGAAATACATTTTTGCAAGAAATGTATTTTCCGTGTGTGATATTTTAGTTGATTTCTATAATAGTCTTAAATATATATTGTTTAATTTATTAAAGCTCTTTACACTGATTTTTAAAATAAATATTTAATCATGTTAAATTCATTAGTGCTATACCTCATAATCCTGAATAGTTCCTAAAACACTGTCAGATTGATCCTAATTTGTTGGTCTCGTAACAAATTTCCTAATAGAAACCCAATGCAAACAGGGGTCGTCTGCAATGACATTTATTGTCACAGTAGACATATTAGTTAAAACTGTTGCGAAAAATTCTTGTCATTGGTGCACTGTCACAGTGCGATTAAATCAAGCTGTAGCCAATGTTCGTAATATGTCTGTGAAACAAGCGACATCGACATTATTTACTTTAACACTTCCAACATAAGGACATATTTCAGTGCACTTAGTTCACTGTAGTTTCACAATGCCATAAAGATACGTTGAAAAATGCTTACAGATCTTTTTCTTTTTTTTTCATCACCAGGTTTTAAGTACTGGGTAGTGCTATTAATTTTGATAGAAAATAAAGGGAATGAAAGGATGCTCTCCCGAGGCACACTCATTTCCTGAGGGTCAAGATCAGAATAAAACGAGATCTAAGGTCAAAGCCATGGGGGTCTTTTAAAATCCCGTACTTCCATGTAGTAGCAAAGGCTTTCTCAATATCAAAAAGAAAAAAAGATTTAGATTTCATGTTTGTTTAACGACCGCCCAAGCACAAAAAATAAATATTGGCTGTTGAGTGTCATACTAAGGTAATATTTTAAAAAATATAAAATAAATAAGTGTACAGTGTTGGTTTACAAAACCACTAGGGAATCCAAGGGGGTCAATGGGGTCATGACCCCCACACCTTTTTTCGAATTTATTATTCCATTTTTATGAGTGGAATGACCTATTGATTTGTTTGTATATATGTTTTGAAAAAATGTTTAAATGTTTGAATTAACCATAGTATGACCCTTAATAGCCGATATTTACTTTTGTGCTGGGGATCGTTAAATAAATAAATAAATAAATAGAGTGGAATGACCTAACAATTTACAAATTTGTTCACCTATTTCTATTCACTCATCACTTTTGGACCCCCCCTTCCTCCCCATCTTTCAGAAGTCCTGCATATGCGTCTGAATACCATAAACCATACACAATATAATTATATAATAAATATAACTACAATTAAAAAACTAATTCATTATAACTATAGGTAAATAATAAATTTATTATAAAAGTGTGATAACCTGACCAGTACAAATTAAACTACTACGTAATCACAGTGTTCTTCGAATATTTAGTATGTTGGCATCATGTTTACGGTTTTATTAAAGCTGTCTATTATTAATCTTTGTAATTTGTTTTATTCATTTTATGAATATGCGCTCGTTCTCTTTTTCTTTTCATGTAGTATACTTTAAGAACGTTATGACTTTATAGAGTTGTTGTGTTCTTGTAATCAGAAAGGAATGAGCCACATTGAATAAATGTGCTTTAGTATTTTGTTTCTTCGATATTTTATTAAAACGAAATTAATTTTCCTGCTAGTAAACGTGTAATATCCCTGTAAAGTTCCACGAACGTATTAAGATTAGACGAGGAAAGATAATTTGTATATTGGATGTTTTAACATTTATTTTACTTTTATATAGTTATGGTCTAAAATTAATAAAATAAATGTCATGAATAAGGCCTAGAAAATGTATGATTAAATATGTGTATTTTTCTTTTCTTTTCCCCTAGATCCTATGTGTCTCTTCTTCAGTGCTGACACTGTGTGCGATATCTGTGGAAAGATACTACGCCATATGTCGTCCATTAAAGCCGAAAATCACTTCTAAAAAAGTTGGCATTGCGATCGGATTCATTTGGATCATTGGGATAATTGTTGCTCTGCCAAATTTGCTATGCATGGAAATAGAGAATACATATCCAGATATAGACTATCTGCTAGTATTCTGTACGATGAGTTTAGATCCTAACTTAGAAATGATTTACCAACTGTTCATCCTTCTGTCCACCTATTTGGCGCCAGTGTTCATCATGGGCATTTTCTACTCTTTAGTTTCAATCCACTTATGGAGTGCTGCGGCTCCTGGAGTACAAAGTAAGTATACTTTTGACCATATTTCCTTCGATATTAATAACTTGTAATACGAATTCTAAATCTGGAGCACAGGGGTGATATATTGTGGGAATAATACCATATTTTTACACTCTATTCTTTCATTCGGCAATTTCAAATTAAATTTCTTTTTATTCATAATTTATTGGATTTTTTTCCATTTACGAAATCCACCATCATGGCGAACATATTGAAATAATATCAGTTAATTATGATTGTTTAACAACAAAACAATAAACATCGGCTATAGGGGATAATACAGTGGTAAAATATGAAAATATTTTTAATTAAATCTGCGTAAAAATATCTGTCGCCCCTGAATTACGCGGCAAAATTTATTAAATTACGCGGTAAAATTACAAGTAGGTAGCAATTGTGAAATTCCGCGGCAAATTCTGCAACAGAAAAATTGAAAATAATACTATTGATCCAACCAGGTCGGGCATAATAATAACACTAGTGGCAGATTAAATATTAGATGTGACAAACCATGGTTTAATACAGAGTGTAGACAGCTGTACAATACCTACCTGGAGGCATTACGAACTTTTAACTCTGCCAAAACACTGGAAAATAATAATTACTTACATGTCTGCAAAAGGAAATATAAAAAATTAGAAAGACGTCTCAAAAAGGAAATATCAGCTGTGACAGGGTAATCATCTTGAGTATTTAAGACTGTATAACCCTAAAGAATTTTATCAATATTTTTCGAAAAGAAAACATGTTAAACCAAATGGGGACTTGAGGGAATTTTATAATCATTTTAAAGAAGTGGTCCAAATTGATAATAACAATCATTTTAAAGAAGTGGTCCACTTGATAATAACGTTAATGAGCCAGTAGATGGTGATGATCTTTCAAATTATGAATGTGATTATGATATTACTGATTCAGAATTATTATTAGCGATAACACCTTTGAAACGTGATACGAGTCCAGGACTGGATAGTATCTTAAACGAATTTCTTATAGAATACAAAGAATTTTTATTACCTATTATTAAAGATAGAGAATCTTTAGGAAGTAAGTTTAAGTTCTTTCGATTATAAATTAAAACTGCATACTGGGAAGCAATATTAGATATAACATGTTTTATAAGTGTTATGTACTCTTTGTCAGTCAGTAGAGAATTATTAAAGTTCCATACCTTTATGAATTGTATTTAATGTTAAATGTAAAACCACACCAGAATGGTCAGATCTGTAGCTATTCTCTACTGAAACACTTTTTATATGTGG